>JTDE01000643.1:39476-55824 GCA_014338405.1 Paragonimus skrjabini miyazakii
AGCTACAATCCCTCTATCGTCGAGCCATGGATGTTTATGATTCAGATGGTCTATCTTTTCTACGGCTGCAGACTTCACTGCCATTATGTTATCTCATACCATACCGGCGAACTACACAATTGCCCTTTGGTTAATTTAAGGAGCTTCAGCAACAAAAGAATGTAGAACTTGCACAATATAAGGTGCGAAATATATTCCTGTAAATTGTGCGTTGGAAAATCCATTAAACTTTTCATGACAGCTGACTCACATGTGAGGTTGTATAATCAACACCACGTGAAAATAGAAACACCAGATATTTAGCGGCAACGTGTGCAAGTAGATACGACTGAAGTAGATGATTTTTGGGCAAAGTGTGAGCTTTATTCTGTGTTGTCTGATTACCATAATTACTGCTCACTGTAATGGAGCGTAAGCTGGTCTGGCAATATGGTAGCTAGGAATTGGGTGAAATTATGAAGTTTCATGCACCACATAGTATGCTGAACCTCACAGGTCTATAATTGAACGCACTGACGTCTATGTTCACAGTTTATTGTGCACCCTCACGGCTCACCCGAAGCTAAAAATTGATATTACGTAAGGTGCGCTTACCTTGAACTCGTCTTGTCGTTTACAATGCAGTGAGGAACCGCGATTAACGAGATGCCTCAACATTAATTGACTGGCGAACGTCGTCAGCCGAGACAGTATGTTCTTGACGTACGCGTCGATGCTTACCACCTCACAGCGGTCACAACCACAGGTGCACTGCATCTCAAACTCCCGCATTAGCCACTCATTGTGAGACCAAATTTCACTTATAGCCGTTGCTAAATGACCCTGTGGATGAATGCGCTTCTTCAGTCACCCATTGGCATTCTCCAGACAGTTATTTGTTCGGTTTCCAAAGTGAACAACGTCCAACTGTGCATGGATGATCCATTTAGGATTTGAATAAAGTCAATCGCACATTAGGTAAATCATAAACTTTGGGTCTGTGTGTCTGATTAACGTAATATCTTGGTTGAACATTAACCATAACAGGACAAAAGTTTTCATTCACTCTTCCAAGTTATCTACAGTTGCCATACGATTAAACAAATAGCGATGTCTTAACGAATTTGTCTAAATGGAGATTATAGGCTAAACGACACCAACTTACGTGTTTCCTCACGGCATCTCGAACATGGAAATAACACAACATTATGTCGCATCCAAATACGGCACGCGCTGCTCGCATTTAGGCCGCAATTTTATCCATCACAAACGTTTGCACATAGGTATGTGATCCTCCATCACATCTCGGAAGGTTTCAAACAAACGACGGAGGGAAGCGTACTTTTCACTTCAAACATAGCCGTACATCACGGGTCTTCCATGGCCCATCCCGTCTGTGACAAGAAACTGATATAGCTTCAAGCCACAACCGCAAATGTGAACTGATGGAGGACCTACTTGTGACGGTTGGTTCCATGCGTGGCATCGACGTTGACCACATCTGGAAAACGTCTGAACGACTGTAGATGATTTTTCCGCGCGAAACATATGTGCGTGTATCTATTACAATCGTTTTGGATGACACGCAAAACGCCATTTTTCCCTATGTGATCAAGAATTTGGGGTAGATTTTCTGCAACATCAACGTATACAAACCAACTTACTTATTGTCGGAGGTTTCAAACTGATGATGGATGTTGCAAATATCCATTGTCGTTATATACTTCCCGTAAACATTCGTAGTATACTGCTTTAACTCCGCAGTTGAACTGTTGTACTCGAACAGATACCTTGATTTGCTCACTCCACTTGCAGTGATCCGGCGATTTGTTGGGTGTGAATGGTACGGCAAGGCAGTTAGGTCATGATTGTGCTCTTATGCAAAAGAGCTAACAACCAACACCGTTTACCTCCTAGTGACGGTGAATCCTGATTGACAGCATGTATCACGAGAACTGAGTAATTGAAAGTAAGTGAACTCAACTCACTAAACACGTCGTAATCCGCGGCTTTCGCTCCTACGCCGCTTGTACTTGGTACACCTGTACGCCATCTACCACGTAACCTCTGTATTATTCACAATCACATTATCATACTTCAAGTGTCCATTGCTTGATTTTTCGCTTGAACCTGTAGTCCTATAATCACTGCAGTCCTGTAGTCCTGTAGTCCTCCATATATTTCTCCAAACAACTTCGGAATTCCTGGAAGCTAGAAAATTCCTGATCCTGGAATAGATCTTTTAATCCCTGAGGATAATCCATCACCTAAAATCAAATTTATAAACAATAAACAATTCATCAACATAGAACGATTAACTATTGATGGAACACAAACAGATACTTCACATGAAAAAGCATAAGTACAATCGCAACACCCACCATTAATATTTTCAATCTTCGCGTGAAATGAACGACAAACCAATTAACGGTCGGTTTAAATAAACTTTTCAACGGCCGTGATCATTTTTGTCTCAGAAACTGATGATTTTCAACTTCTTGGGCGATACCACCGAAATATTGCCAGATATTTACGGATCTCTCATAAATTCGCTGTTTTGCGACAGATTTCACGCCATAGGGATAATTTTCATCAAGGTGATCTCACCACGCTTTCTGTCTCTTGGGAAAAAACATTGAATACTTAACCAAATATCTTTATTTATTATTACTCAGTTCAGAAAATGTGATCGATTGCTTTTAGTGTACTGGCATGAGTCTGGATCCCTTCGGTATTTGTTTTAATCCGCGGCGCCATTTGTCTGTCAGACATGTCCTCCCCCGCTCCGACGAGAGGTTGGTTTTTACTTTCCCTTATATTGTTCTTTAAGAGAGAGGTAGAAAGTTGTATATCGGCGGTTTGATAGAAGATGTCGTGAAAGATGACCTCATGCATGAGTTGACGAAGTACGGCGAAGTTGTCGACGTATGGATAGCACGCAACCCTCCTGGATTCGCTTTTGTGGAGTACGTCAAGGTTGCTGATGCAGAGAAAGCTGTGAGGGCATTAGACGGCGTCACTTTGTGTGGGGCCCGTGTGCGCGTGGAGTTTGCTCGTGGTGGCAGGATCAAAAAGTGTAAGTACTGACCGTTTTAATTGGCGGTGCAAAGCCATTGTTAAACATTGGCAGACTTGTCTGGAATCGATTGCCACAGATGTAACGTTTATTTGCACGTGACCGCAGTTTGTTGACGTCAGTATAGTTGTAAGTATTGTTCGAGTTGACAGCTATTGTCCCATCGGGGTGCTTCTGTTAGCCAGTAGCGTCGACTGTCTCGAAGTATTTTATGTAACTGGGAGCGATTCATTTTAGTAACTGAAAATCTTAATTTACCTTAGACATCCGTGAACATGCTCAATTACTGCGACTGTTGTAGGGGTCACGGTCAATTCCCTCATTTGGTAATTCTCACTCAGGATACAGTGAACCAGGTTACGGTCGCCCTCTTGTTTATGGGCGTCGTGGCTCGGCTAGTCTTCGGTGGGAGGGGTCAAGGTAGGTGTGCGATTGGACCTTGTCCCCTGAGTGTGACCTTTCGTGGAGTGTTATGTGGAGTTAAGATGAGTTAAACATCGTGATGGTACCCTGCACCGCAGAGGACAAGCGCCGGTTTTCGACGCACTTTTCGCACATATCGGATCCCACGCCCTACATTGATTTTCGTCGTCTCCATCCGATGCACGGAAACATCTGGTGTGTATTACGGGCGCATCTGTTGAGATCACTTCGATTTTTCCTATGAAAACCTCTTCGGTAGCCTGATTAAGTACATTAATGATTGACATGTTTACTATGTAAATGTTATTAACTTCTGGTTCATTATCTCAGCATCCGGAACTAGTTTTCGTGGAACTCGTTCAGCTGGACGTGGTACATCGCGACGCTTCGGTTCACCGCGACGAAGTGGTAGATATTCTCCGCCGTTTGAAAGTTCGCGTTACCCCTACGATCAGTTGGCTCCGTTTTATCACCCGGAAGTGGCAAATGCAGCAGCTGCTGCTGCGGCTGCTGGGTTTCCCTACGGAATGCCGGGATATCCGCCCATGTTGCCTTTTCTACCGCCCGAAGACATCCTCCGCAGTCTCCAACAACAATCTAGACGTCGATCGCCTCTTGGTCGTGGGCCTCCGGCGTTTCCAAGAAGTCGTTCTCCCGGTTTCCGTCGAAGGTAATAGTTGTCCCGATTTAAGAAAACGGTATTCGACGTCGCATCTGTAGATCTCCGACCATTGCTTTTAAAACACCTTGAATCTGCATCGAAATGAAAGGGATTTGGATAAGGTTAGGTTCCATTTATTTGGAAACCAACCTCCCTGTTTACGTCGACAGTTCTGTCAACTAATCGCCAATTTCATATAATTTTTCTGTTTCCTGTCGCATGGTGGAATGGAACGTCGAGTGCGGGATCGTCGGTCGTCATTTCTTCCATCTATTTTAACTCGTCTATTAAGCATAAGCAGAAATCTTAGCCTTCACAACTTGTTCTCCGTCTACTACGTGCGACGTTCGATTCAGACCTGGTTTTTGTTATGTGCCATGGTTTAGTGATCTCTCCTTGTCAAGTGAAAAAACCTGTTGGCAATTTGGTGGTGTTGGCTTCACCTGTGTTTGAGAATACTCCGTTCTTAATTGGTACCTAAAGCAGTGCATCGGTCTGCAATGCTAACCGTATGGTCCAAGTTGGTGATCGAACCAGGTTATTGCCATGACCTAGACTATTTTTCACGCAAATTCCGTTTTGGCAACTCATAACGGTTTTTTAGTTGCTTTTTTTTGTTTACTGGATGACTGCGTAGCCGCTTCATGTGCTCAACAACAAACCGTCGGTAGCAGTTACTGCTTTGTTACATCGTACTTTAAAGTACGACCGTGCGTTTCGGCTGTGCTTTTGTTTCAATAAATTCGCTGCGCTTTTCGAAGAAATCAGCGTACTTCTGAACGCCGGTGACTGGCTGTTCTTGCACCCGTCAACAGCGCTTCATCATTTCCCATATCGAAACGCCAAGGCAGTTGCGGAAAAACATGCATCATCGTTTCTGTCGTAAAGTTATTCAACCGTTCTGTCAGCTACCTCCATTTATCGTCGACAATCTTGCAGCAGAAAGTTCTAAACGTCAGGCGAACATTTTAAAGGTTAGACACATCGTCATAGACAGCAATACATCAGACAGCATCTGTTTATTTCTACGGAACTGTTCTGCACATTGGCGGTGATCTCATTGTGTTTGATCTGTTGAGCTTACAGTTGACAGTGATGGCGTTCACACGTCTGGAGCCTTATGTTTGTGTCCGCTCTCTTGATCGATAATTCCACGTACAGCCCCACGCTCTTTTATAAACCTAACAATTTTTAAGCATTTCCGTGGCTTCGTGAAAGTGGATGTAGAAAGCGACCTTTCAGTTTGGTGAAGTCATAATTTTATCTCAAGATGCAGGTCTGTTTGCAGAGGTGACTTAAGATTATCCTCCCTTAGTTGGTTGACCTTATTTGATAACAGTGTTATTTTGCAGTACTACGTTTAATTCGGTTGTTTGCGTTATTGTTGATACTTCCTTGAACATTCTATATTAAATAGTTAATCTTGTATAACTAATTATGTGTACTATCCGACCGTCTTTCATTCAAGAAGTCGGAGCCCTCTTGGGCCAGGCGGACGTCCCCGTGGCCGTAGCCCTCCGATAACTTACGATGGTAGAGACCCTGGTCGACGCTCAGATATCCAAGGTCGTGGGTCGTTCGGGGACATGGCACGTTCCCGTGGCCCCAGGGACATGCGAAACGGGTACTCTCCACCACCACTGGGCATGGATGGACGGCGTGATGATTCACGAATTCGTGGGGGTCACGATGACCGTCGAAGACGTTAGACTCGACGTAATAATTTCCGTCTACCGAATGCATTTTGCTTGTTGTACCTACCATGATCCTGTTTTGTATCCAACATGTTCCATTGTACGCGATCTGTTTGACTTGTTTTTTTCTACACTCGTTACCGAGCCGGTGATTTCTGCAATTTGACGTCTACGCCAGGTTGCGTAGTTCTGATGTTTCGACCGTAGTTTCTCTAAATTGAAATGTTGCCAGTCTGCTGCCATTCCCAGCATGTATAGGCTAGCTAGTTGTAGTTGATCAGGACCCTCCAGTGGATTGTAATTGAGATCAACTTGGGCTAAGTGATGATCGTGGTGCCGAATAGGCCAGCACTCTCACCCCCTCTTCCGTAGTGTTTGTCACTGCTGTCATCGTCCCGAACGAAGCCCAAGATGGGGTACGTTTTAGGGTATTAGGTTACAGTGACTGGCGTTCGATCGGCTGCGCAGGATTCTCCACGGGTTCGTTGTCCCCATGCTTGCGTGGTCGCTGATTTTCGCGTCAATTGTAAGTGTTGTTGCGATCGTGCCGGGTTTTCTCGGTTGGGTTTGTGTCCTTCCTGTGGGCAGTTGGTCGGTCTCCACATCGCTTACTACTCGCTCGTTTTGCGTAATACGATCGGGTAAGTAGAATACCTCGGAAGCGCGACTCGTTTGGTATATGTTCGCTCGATAATCGTTTGAAATCTTCAAGGAAGCGTGGCGTACGTTGTTCTTCAGGACGCGGATTACCTTGGTTGCTGTTTGAGATACGTTCAATTACTTGTGTTTTCTGGGTTGCGTTCCGCACTCATTGAGGCGTTTACTGCTTGTGCACCGAGTGTACCGCTACCAGATTGTCGAAGTTTAGCCGAAAGACTCGGTGGGGATGGCTGGGGCTCCCAACCATGTGGTTAGCGGTGAATGGTGGTGGTGGGACCGCCGGGTTTGTTTCATCACCAGCTTGCGTTCGTCAAGAAATCACTAGTCACACTAGGTAGGTCAATGTCCAGAGGGTTGAAATCCAGCTACGTTTGTTCGCGACTTTTTAGTACGGACTGTTTATCGATACCGATGTTTTGGGCTTTGTCAACTGCCGACTAACATTTTCGGAAGACGAGCACTTACCTATGAATCTTCTCGTCATTGTTCCCCACTCTTGCTCCGGATTGTGAAGCACAGTCGAACTTGTCAACTTCTGCCAGACGTTAACGCGCAGTTTCTGTTGTGCATTCTAGAACTCAGTCACAGGTTGGCTATTGTGTGTTGTTGTAGCACTCTGGCGCATCCTTATCTACGGTAGTAGCGTAATACTGGTTAGCCGATTGCAGAGCTCCTTGAAAGAATCGGTGATTTTGGTGAAGACCTGATCGAGCTGCGACGAATGGAAACGGCCGGGAATATTGCCTGCCAGTTATCCCGAAACAGAAATACTACCTATCTGCCCGAGGGCCAGCACACCTTACTAAATTCTCCGAATGTCCTCCCCCGTGTGCACGTTCCGCAATCAAGCAGTTGATTTTTCCAACTGTTCCTGATTGCTTATCGTATTTACTGAGTTACATTCAAATATCGACTTTGTATACAGTTTTAACTGTATGGTTGGTTATCTCGCGTCCGCTGATATTTTTTCGTACTGTTTCTTGTAGGTATGAATACGTAATGGTGTGTAAAAAGGACCGGCATATGATCGCTTCCTCACGTCGTACTAATTGGATTTACGACGTTTGCATTAGTATTACTGATAAGTAGTTCGGTGGATTTGATGTAAAGAATAATTTGGAGAGACCCGGTTGCAGAAAATCGGGACTTTGGCTGGATTCGAATCAGTGACGGAAACAGCATTCCCAGGCGTGATAAGTGCTCCGTCAGGTCTGCTACGAGGTCACTTCACAAATTCAGAAACTTCACATTTATTCAGTTAATACATGTTCGATGCTCCTTGGTGGATTCCAGCGTGAACTGATTAGAAGATTGCTGCTTAGGCAATCGTTCTAGATCATTTTGTTGGTTCCGTATGACACAATGGGTTGGGCGAGTAGTTGAGCACGAATGTGAAATCTCTGAGCTCCTTACGTGGTTGCATAGATCAGCTAGTAGGGCATTTGTCGCGTCTGGGTATGGTGTTCATATCGTGTATTCAAATCCAGCCGAAGTCGGGATTTTTCGCAACTGGGTTTCTTCCAGATTTTTGGTAGTATTTAGCCTCAACTACTATTTAAAGTTTAGTTCCTGTCTGACGTTCACGGCCGTGCTCCATACCACGTTATGTGCGCGCTGAATGTCTTACAACTGGTTCTAGGACCGTCCGCTTTCCGGACAGCCGTATGTGAAATGGAAGCTTTGGGCTAGTGGGTACGCATCGGAATTTCAATGCAGCACTGAAGTTTTGTATGCAGGTCTGCACAAAACGGTTAAGGTTGTCAGAAAGGATTTTCAATTTTTTCCTCCATTTTTTGTCCCAGCGTGTGAGGCTCCCCTCATATACCTTACAAGCTGGCTTAACTTGATTTCGGTGGTTTCAGATGAGTCTGTATTTCATCTAGGAATCTTACTTATTTCGGATGAGGGTCACCGGTGTTTGACTGCTCGCGTTGGTGTATGCATTCGTTTCTTTTGTTACTTTGGCGTGGTGGTCAGCCTTGTGTGCTGTATTGATCCGGCCGGCTGTGCTGACTGCGACCTTGGTCGTTGCATGTTCAACAATGTCAGGTTGACCAACGGGGAGCAGCCAGGCAAAAGGTAGATGCGTTCGTTGTGTATAGTGCCAGTGTGTTGTGTTTTGGTTCGGTCTGATATTTTCTTTTCTGTCTGATCCGATGATTGTGCATTTGTTATCGGTTTGTCTCCGCAGTATTATCTCTGTGAATGTGACGAATGTCTTGGGTTGTGACTGTAGAACCTGTTTTAGGTAGTTGATGCTGATGCATGTGTGCGGTACAGGCTTTTGAGCCAAAGGCTTTGGTTGAGGGCCCTAATCGCTCTCCTGTCTAGGTCTGGGCGTCCTGGCATTATCCGAAGCCCACATTAAACATGATGATACAAAATAAACAAAATATACTGCATCGGCTATCGCGCAGGATAAACCGGGTCGCCCAATCCGCTGCACATGGCAGGGTGGATAGGCGAAAATATGCTACTGCCAATCACTCACCCTCATACTGTTCCCCCAACATGAATCTCCGAGCAGATAATGCTCACTCAAGTTTCAGTAACTCGGAAGACTAACCTGAAACAGGATCGGGGACGCAAGACGCTCTGTGTTGGAGCATGGAACATGCGAACGCTGCTAGATTGTTGCAGCTTCAAAGGACAGCCAGAACGGCGCACTGCACTGGTCGCTATGGAATCGACGTAGCAGGCTTGAACGAGACAAGGCTCGCCGACCAAGATAAGTTGCGGGAAGCAGGTGCCGGGCACACCTACTGGGTAGGTTACCCGACAGACGGTGCTCAGGAGCATGGTGTCTGTTTCGCAGTCGCTGATCGCATCATTGCTTTGATGATAGGCAAACCGCACGGCATCAGCCCTCAAATGCTGTCTATGCGACTGCAACTCGGTCGAGGTAAGTGTGCCACATTTGTTAGTGTTTATGGTCCAACTATGTGTCATACTGATGATACAAAAGGCCAGTTCTTTGATCAACTATCCGCCACAGTCCTGTCGGCACCGGTGAGTGACCGACTGTTTGTTCTGGGTGACTTGAACGCTCGAGTCGGGCGTGAATCGGTAGCTTGGCCGGGAGTCCTCGGACCCTGCGGCATTGGTTCAGTTAATAAGAACGGTGGTCATCTGCTCCACCTGTATGCTACTCACGAGCTGGCTATCTCGAACACCCGATTCCAGCTGGATGCGAGCGACATCACGACATGGACCCATCCACGAAGCGGTCATCACCATTTGCTTGATTACGTGGTCGTACGGCGGCACGGCATTAATGAAGTGCGTATCACGCGAGTGAAGCGTGTGTACTTGCTCTGGCAACTTCTTACATACTCTATAACAGTTGGAGAAGGTCGCGCACATCCTTATCTACTTACTGTTTTCGCATTTCTCAGTGGAAATTCTCCTGGATCTCGATAAGCGCTAATAAGTCTGGACAACAACTCGCATGTTTTCGACAAAAGTCTTGGTTGCATGTGAGTTGTGGTAATTGCGGTACGCTTAGGCTATGATTGGAAAATGGTTGTGGCTCTCACTTCAAGCTTTCAACTCAGAAGTCCATATCGCAGGACGGCGGGTTGGTAGTAACGATCTAACACTAGCATCGGTTTTACAGATTAAATAAAAATAGCCCTACTCCAATCCTCAACCTGGAGAGCCAGAATACTGTTGTTCATTAGGTCCCTATTCGTCGGCTTCCTTAGCGTGGATGGCTATCGGCTGATCATCACTGTCTAGCTTAGCCTAATAAGTAACCAAGGCGGGCAAGCCGTCATACTATTTCTGTGTTTCTTTCGTCTTTATTTGCTTAACTGGGACATTTCTCTTTATTTCATGGTTTTGATAGTTGGACGATCATGCTCCTGACAACGTTAGAGGATATCAGAATTTTTCTTCAGATCAGCTCTTGATCGATGTTGGATAACAGCGCTGATTGGGCTACTATCCACCCTGCAACCGTTAAATTGTATCAACCGTTTGTACACTTGAAACGCTTCTTGAAAACGTTCATGCGCAACAAAATCGAAGATCACAGTAACGTAAAACTGATTGGTGAAGTACAGGTATCTGGTGCATGCAACGAGTAAGCGTGAAATGAGCGACTGAGACTTCGTACTGAATTTCCCGCTGCAGAATTACTTAAGGCCTTGCCGAACTTTAGGATTGCAAACGGGATGCGTGAAGAGGCCACATAATCTTCAGACTTCGCCGTACACATAGAACAGATGTTTGATGGTTCTGGATTCCATCACTCCGCTTTGTTATGCGGTCACGGACTGTACTCAGTTTAGGCCTCTTTGATTGTGCATTATTTTCTTTTTGTAGACATCGACAAACATTTCGGAAGTGGAAGTGATCGACATTGCGTCGAGTGATGGGGTTGCTGGGTCTCCCCCACCGACCACCATAAGCCGGCCTTGTACGACATCTGAGGGACATATTTGGCCAGCAAATGTGTGCATCGAATCGGACAGTTACTTTTGTGTAAAGGTGAGTACTATTGATATTTTTGTTACTAACTATCGGCTTCGACTAGCTGCGTTTGGTGCCCTGAGTTACGGGTGATTCAGTGTTACTGGTACGGATTTTCCTAACTCGGGTTTGGACCCACGTCATGTTTATCTAGGGTTGGCCAGACTTAGAGCACCCGACTCTAATCACGCGACGCACTATAGCAATACATTTATTAGATGTTGTTCTTGAGCATGTTTTGTTTCGTTTGTCGACACATGAGATTTCCACTTTGTTGGCGCTCAGTTGCTAACAATTCAGCTTGTTTACTCTATCGGTTTGGCCCTTCATATTTGTCATTCTGACCTACTCAAGGCAAGTCTAGTTTCATGCATTTTGCTCACAACTGTCTCAGAAGTCTGAATGTATATTTTCACTAATACATTAGTGGTCCATACTAATGCTGTCGTAACACCATACAAGAGCCTTGATTAAAGGTAAAAATGAAATGAGACGGGACTCAACCCATAGGTTAAGAACTCAAGTCAGCTTAATATCAACTTGATTGTGCCCTACGAATGACCAACCGAGTTGCATGTTGGCAACATGCTCCAAGACTGCTCAGTTCCACCGTTTTGGCGCAATTTTATCGTAGATTTAGTTATAGGGGACTGTTTGTAACGCCCATAGGGGGCATATGTGGACGTCTCACCCGTTGAAGGACTGACAAACCTTGATTTTGTCGAAGACATTGTTTCCTACCGGCACTGATAACGTTGGACAGTGCTTTATGTCATATCAAATATTCCTGAATGCGTCCTGCAACTTCAAAATACGAATTTAGTGCGGACGTGCACTGAGTCAATGGTTCCCAGGTATACGCAATAAATACGAGATGCGGAATAAAAGTACGGATAATTGAGCGAGAGACTCAGCATATAGTATATGATAATTACTATTGGTCTTGACCAGCGCTAAGCGACACCGATACGCGGAAGGAGTTAGGGAGGTTCAGGATCAAACCGTCGAGCGCGCGAGCAAACTGTAAGTGTGTATGGCACCATTGGCGCGCATAGGCCGACAGACGTGCAAGCAAAAAACGCGATCACAAGCAGCAAGCAAACGACAAACCAACATTATTACCATCCTATGTACAGTATGAACTGGGATTTTGAGAAGAATTTTACACGTACAGCAGACAGATCGAGGTTATCTTCAGGTCACTACATGAGGCGCATCTGCAAGACTGTAATGGTTACGTAGATTCACTATTTGAGGATGGAGTTATAAAGGTTGTCCATCGGTTTATGTTCCTCATAAGAAACATCAAAGCTGTAAGGAATGAAATGGCTGCTCGCGGCTTCAAGACCTGGCATGTCTTTTCCAGCCTTGATCATTTCTTGCGTCAGAGTGGCTTCTTTCTGATACTTCACGCAAACAGGTATTTCATCAAATTCTACGAGATATGTTTTTATGTAATCGAGTTTAAAAAAGGCTTGACAATAGCGATAATAACGACGCAGATTACCAGTCAAAGTTGCGGTTTCAAACTTCGGGTAAATTGATCATTCTTACCTAGGTTTAGGCAGTCTGACCAAGCATACCATGGCGTGAGCATCTTTTAGTGAAAAAATCGGTTTGGGTTGATTAGGCTGAAACAGTTGAATGCACTTTTCAATCTTTTGTTTGCACTGCCTGATGAAAAATCCCTTCATTGGAATGTCTCGTTTCGCCTCAGTACCGTACCTCTATGTGTACTTGAGCCACAATCCATCGTTTGAGATGCACTTGGTGTTCAAGTCAGTCATACTGTGGTGAATTATCAAACCGGAGGTGCGAGTATTCAGTCACTCGTCAAAAAGCCCGCAACGAGTGGATCGGGGACAATATAAGCGACTGGATGAGTCATCGCTCGACTGGACTGGACCAATTAGCCAGACATGACAAGCAAAATAAGATGGGCGACGAGATTGGGGGCGCGACTATTCCAACACCCGGAGAAATATCTCGACGCGGTCGTATAGCACGGTCAAAGCCCACAGTGGATAGATGGCGGACAACACGAGCGACCGGACGGGCCATCGCTCAACGAGATCGGAACAACGGACGAAAAATGGCAGGTGGAAACCCCCCGATAGAAGGCGCCGATCACACAACCGGGCAGAAGTGCACACATGCGAGGGGAAACCGGTGTGTGTTGTGGGCCGGAATTGTGATTCAAAAACGCGAGCGCGCGTGTAGCATGGCAATCAGCGAGTTAAACAATAAAGATTGTGTTTTATTGGACACCTTTTCGCTACAATGCTACCTTTTATGAAGCGAGAAGTTGAATACTACCGTCCACGAGAGAGAGAGAGGTTGGAACGTTCGTAACCGGACATTTCAGCCTGCTTCCTAACTGTTTCTCGATACCGAACTGACTTAGCACGACACTGTTTGGGGGTGTTTCAATTGGAGAGATTTTTCTTGATGTTCACCTCATTGGTATCCCCTCTTCTTGAATTGAATAGTTAGCCTCTTCCGTCATGTCCTATGAGAGGTATCCGGCCGAGTGAGAAAGCACAGCGTAAGACTATAGAGCGTGCTTCGGCGGTTTCTTACTCCGATGCGTTGCCTAAACTGAATCGGTTCTCCATGTACTATCGACATTTCTCAATTTGACCCAAAGACTGTTACGTAAGCCGTTGCATCTTCTGAAACATATTTCCATGCTTAGTCAAAATCTCCGTCACTGAGGCTTGCTCGCCGGATAAGTCGTGTGAACTGTATACACCAGCCTGTCACTGGTAGGGTGTGCTAAATCTGATCCACTGTTTGAATGGGTCAAGATAGCATCATCTATATATCACTTTAGGTGAAGACTTGTTGCGTATGTTCGTGCTGCTTTTCCGAGTCTTTGAGTAACGTAACCGAGTTGTTGTATCGTCTCTGATGCTGATGTCAGCAAGGCACTATCTTCTAACGTGCCATCGTTTCACGTTTACATATCCATGTCTGTTCTGCACCAATTGGTTGAAGTTGACCTGGAAACTGTCGGGTCGTTTAAGCCTAGTTGGAGGTTGGGGTTGAGGCCATCAGACTGCGGTACCGACCAGTCTTGCTACTACTACAGAGTGACACTTCCGAGATCAACATTGGATCTGATGTTAATTTGTGTCAGTTCATCAAACCAGTTATTTTTAACCAGGTTAATCTGTTTTGTGGTCTCTGCGAGTATGTTTTTGGCGCGCTGAGCGGACCACCTCGAGCATGACAGTCGTTAACTTAACTTTCAACTTCCTATACTGTGGAGGGTCTCCGATTTCGTATATGCGTTACTGCATGAGTGGCTCAGAGCGGTTTTATGGACCATTTATCAGTGCACCGACTCACATTCTAACACTCAGTATCCAGGTAGATTGGTCCCTGCCGCAGTGATCTGCTATTCATATTTGTTCGACCTTGACGTTAACCTGCGTGTTTTTGCCTTTGTCCCCTCTCGTTGTCCAAATGGTGCTTCAAAAGAGTGAGCTTAAACCTCCCGTTGAAGGATTCGAATCGACGTCAGTTGTTTGTCGGGGATTGACTAAACTCGTATGTGGGTGATATTGGCCAACTGCGACATCCTTGTTTGATGTTAGAGCAAACTCATTTGGTGTTTGGCGATCATACGTCGTATAGTGATTGATTGATTGATTGATTGATTGATTGATTGATTGATTGATTGATCACCATTTGAGCCGGCTTGATTAGTTTTGACAAAACCACCAACGTACGCTTGTAACAATTAATACCTTCGACCACATGGTCTACTCATACGTACATGGACTAGACGCTTTTGTACGAGTGGTCCATGCTCACTACTGAATTGTTCGAGGAACCCTAAGTTCGATTCTGTATCCTGAAAATTGAGTGTCATCCCCATTAACATTGTTCAATCTACTTTGAATACATAAATGTTAAGTTTAAAACTTTTACATCACAGGTTTGCTGTCATATGACGTACACATTAGGCCAAACTGTCTCCCTTCTCGAATTAGCAACTAAAATGGAAAACAGCTTAGGAGTACAAATGATCGATCGGTGACATTTTCTTTATTGTTCAATCAAACTGGCCTGATCAGGCTATCATGCAACCGTGACGTGATTTTGCACACACGACTAGAGTGAGATTGTGATTGCACTCTGTGACGGGTGTGTGTGTGTGTGTATGCGAACTGTATCACAGATGTTGAACACTTGTTTTCTACACAGAGTTTTTCATCACGATAATGCAAAGTGACGTTCACTTCGTCCGTCCAAACGATTCGACTCTTCTGAATATCGCACTGCTTGCTGCCTCCTGTCACCCAATCTGATCCTGCTCTGGTCTCTCTCCGCCAGTGGAAAAGAGGGTTACGTGTATGAAGCACCTGGACAGATTTCCCATACCACTTTAGTGTCGTCCATCGTGCTTAAATTCTCCAGGCTGATCAGGACTATATCTGAGACTAAAGAACTTCCATTTCATTGTACCCCTGGTGGTTATTTTAGATGGACCACATTCAAGGAAACGTTCGAAGTTGCCATATTTATCCGGACTTGTTCACGAACGTACTGCTTTCTTGTTAATAGTTGTTACTTTGTTGTTCAACTTTGTTCTTTTTCGTGCACATCGCATGCCAACGGTTCGCCAAATTTTTTTGCATTTCGCCATTATTGTCAATGAACAGAGTTGGTGCATTGAAACCCGGGTATGGTTTGATCTTGCCAAGTATGGATGGATTGCATAGACCTTGCAGAGTGCGGCCACGTGTGAGATGAGTCATGTTATGCGTACATGATGGGCCGACCATGTCAGTCTGGTTAAATGTTGAGGTTGATCTCGGTGATTGTCCACTTACGTTTTTTACCAATGTTTCTTGTTTGGCCTATAAGTTAGGAGCGTTTTTCTCAGCTCCGCATGTGCCAGATCACATGTGGTGGTAGGCTGGATGTCAACAGACTGCTCAGATCTAAACAGAATCAACCAAGTCAACCAGGACCCGAGCCCATCCACGTGTAACTGATCATCATCTCGTTTATCGTCGGCGTATATGGATGCTTGTCTGCAAACTGCCACCAGGACGTCCTTACTCGGACGAGTGAAACTGGCTATCAGCCCTCCTTGAAATTAGCACTTGTGATTGGGAAGCACAAGATGAGAATCGCTGTCGTCATAAACTCCGTCGTTACCACCTCGCCTGCATTGCTAGTCAGCGGACTGAGATATCTCAGTAATAATTGATACAGACACAACAATCACCAGTTCGAGTTCCAGCTATTGCGAATACTCCGTTTTGATATACCCCTAGTTTTTAATCTTACTGTTCACTCTTTCCATGTCCCCCGTCCCTAGTCGGTCTGACAGAGATCTGAGTACTCCATTATCTAAAGTGTCGCGAC
>JTDE01000643.1:68727-88787 GCA_014338405.1 Paragonimus skrjabini miyazakii
GATCATCTCTCTTCGCTTGATTATGTTCCCCCCTTCAAGTAACGCCATTCTTCGACTGGGGCTGCCCTCCTACGCAGTCACGGATTTATGTCTACTGACTGTTCTTGGTTCCCTAAAAACTTACGACACATTTATGCGGGGAACCTGGCGTTAACTGTTGCCACCTCTCTGACAGTTGTCTCATTATGAAGGACATTGTTGTGTCCCGATGCGTGAGCCTTGACTGTGATAGCACTTTTGTGCCCTGAAGAACCTTTTGATTTTGTGAATACTGGCCGTTTATCTATTTTCTTTTTGTTGCTGTTGTTATTATTTTTCATCTATTTTCCTTCAAATCCTAAACCCGTTTGTTATATACAACACAAATAACTTTTCATTTGATGATTTGCTCATTAACGCTTGCTGTTCTTGTGAGAGGACTTGTCATTTGTTCAGTGTTGCTTACTACGCAGCATCTCACATTTGACAGACAGCTTGTTTGTACATTCACCTTTTACATATCTGTTGTTTATTTTTGGTGTCACCGTTTGTTCTTCTCTTGAACGAAGCTGTGTATATTGCTCTTCAAAATAAACGATATAGTAAAGTTTTACTAAAAGGAATAAAGATTAATAAAACAAGGTTAAGCAGAAGAGCTTTAAATGAATAGAGGCACGTCAGTGATCGCGGCAGGTTGCCACCTCCGATAACGTTTCAAGCCATCAATTTGAGTGAGCATGCGAACCTTGGTGGGGAAGGGGCAGGTGACATTATTCACTTTGCTCAGTGGAACAGTCAGGGTCTTCATATTTAGTGACTGCACCGTTGATTGGCTACCACGCATGTTCAAAGTTGACGACCGTAAAAACAACCAACCTCCGATAATTACGTAATAAGAATGTGGGTAAATTGGTAATATATACTTTCACAATACATCAATTATCATTGTTACGGTTTATTGCATTAGAACGGTTCACACACAATTGAACTGTGGGCATGGATAATGAACCCCTTCAAAGCGACCGGTTCTCGTGTTTCCTATCGCTTTGAGGATGGAATACTGTGCAGTGCATATATATGTAATGTTAATGCGCAAATGTAACTCGAAGACAATATCATCGCTTTGGGTTTGCTGCACCTTGGTCTAATGTCCATCCGCTCAGAATGAATACAACTTGTCGTTTTTGTTCCCTCCTCTGTATCAATCGCCTACATAAACGATGCTTATTTTTCATCTGCAATCAACTATTGGACCCTACGCGTGGTTATCATTTATCCACTCGATTGTATACAATTCCGTCGTGTTCGGCACGTTAATCGACATCGGAAACTCTTGAAGTGTTCCCTTTGAAATCGTTTAGTAGTATTTTTCACTGCCTAACGAAAATATGAATTTCGTGTGTGAACTCATGTACGGGAAGTGGTTCTGAATTAGACGAACTAATGAGGAACATGGAGGCGTACGAAAAAAGTTACAAACTGAAGAATTATTGTTGTTCCGTAAGGGTTGTCAAAAACAACCACGTACGTAACAGTACATTGAATCAGGAACTAGAAACGTGCGCTTTTTATGTGTGTACCACACCGGCTGGCTGCCCCTACCAAACGTCGGATCAGTGGTTTGAAAAGACAATGTTTTGTGACTGATCAAGTAATCACTAGAAAATGGGTGTAGTTTTACCAGTTGAACAAGAATGGTTGTTTCTGTCCTTACTGATCATCATTCATGAAGTACGTTTGTCTATAAATTTACTTATCATCTGCGGATTCGCTTTCGGGGTCTCCAGTGATTTAGCATTTTTGTTTCAATTACGGGTCGACTCTGCCATTCACTAGGACGTAATAATCTCATTTTCGTTAGTGTACTTCACCTTACTAATCGCTAGTAGAAAATCCCACTGGACTCTAGTCTTCGTAATAATCCTTTGGAGTTGGTTATCTCACACATTGTCTTCCTACAGTTTCATACTTGTTTTTCTGGATTGAGTAAATGTGACAGTAATTTCAAGAACATACGTACACATCTTCAGTAGTCATGCTGTTGACTGTGTGGCGCTATGACTGAGTCCACGTTTCACCACAATGGTGATAAGATTACTCTAGATGAAAATTTTTGTCAATGTAGGATGGAAACAAATCCGATTAAAACAGTATTAAGTAGAAACGTTGACGATAATGCAGACGAATACACGTAATTTATTGTGGTACGTCGCCATATCGGGTAGCCTTTCCAATCAGTGATTCGTATATCCACAAGGTTTTCAGATTTGGAGATGACACCCACGAACTTTACTATAAGAACCAGTCAGGGTCATAATTCATGACCATATTTTTGCCGTATGGTTCTCTCCAGTCCTTTTTGGTCTCGTGAACTAACGGGTGGCGCGATCATCGTTTGTTTGGCACACAGTGTGTATCTACTAGCTACCGCTGACCATGTTTGTGGTGTTTGACTAATCGGTTGATCGAATCTAGATTATTCTTTCCAATGAAACTATTGACTCTTATATTCTTTTCATCACAGTGGTCGCGACTACGGTGGCTTACAAATAGTTTGGGGTGCTCTGAAAGACACAAAATGGACCGATCTCTGGAACCCGTTGTCTAAAGACGTCCCGGCAGCCACTTTTCACCATCATCCGTGCTTCTACGCGCGTGAGTCGCCGGTTGATAAAGAAATGTACAATTGCAATCCAGTTATTTACCATCTTAAAGAAATCCTAGCCCCGTTAGCAGTTCAAGTGAGTCTTCGCAAATCAGGGCGAGCGTGGTTTTGTGTTTAACGTTTACTGTTGTGCATTTACACCACTAATCAAAATCCAGTAGTTCACTTTTTAGTGGTGTTTAGTTGCATGTGTCCACTGACCACTTGGGTACGTTGTCAGCACATGTTTCCCACATTTGTCACAAAGCTCAGTATGAACATTATAAGTTGTTTGGTTTCGTACACAGTTTTGCCGCAATACTTCAGGTTGCTTAAGATTGTTGTTTGTCACGACTGTAGGTGTTACGACCCCACCTGATAGATAAAAGACAAGAACAAACGCAAAGACCAGGAGCGGTATCTCTATCACGAACGAACGCAACGATATCGCAAACTGCACGTAAATCACAGCGCACATATCGGAACCCAACTTTCGAAGCTTAAAACCCCCAACAAGTAAGGAAAAAGACGGCCTTCAAACGAGCTTCATTTACTGTTCAGCCCGAAGGCAAAATTGTGGTTCACAGCAACTGTATTTATAGGTTTGGAGGTAGCCTTATGCTTAGGCCACTAAGTAGATCAATCAGAAGCGAGCGTAACTTCTCGGGTGTTCCATAATTCTGGCGGGCGTTCAAATTATCAGAAAATGAAGAAATCCATTTTCCTTGCAAATAATGCGAATCTTCGGAAAAAAGTGCTTTTTCTCAACAGTGGGCCAGAGAAATGCGAATTGTTCGTCCACATCTCTGACATGCGTGAAGATTTCCAACGTCTGACATTTCCATACTCTAGAAACGATTGTAATTAACACATAGGTTCGTTTTATAAAGTCTGGAGATTTGTGGCATCAATATCCCATCAACGCTTCCTCATAGCGTTTCTTTGTCCTTCCTTCAAACAGTTCCATTATGTTGTCTGTATTGGGTATTTTTTGAATTCTAGATGTTATGGCTCAGTGTTAACAAACTTGGTTTTCAAGTTCACGTTACTTGTCAAATAATCATGGTAAATAGGAGAAACCCAAGTTCAAATGGAAAAGAAGATGGAGTTTTATTTCTTGAAACTTCTTTGTGAGAGGTTGGACACTCAACATCAAGGTGTCTACACCTCGCAAACGTACAGTTAATTGAAAACAAGGTGACATTAGCAAATCAGCTGCTTTCCTGCAACCTTCGTTGGTTCTTACTACTTCACAAACAACTTGATCAAATAATGGCTATATTCCCACTACCGTGCCCGATTAGTTACCGTATCCTCTGATGATTTCAAGCATATACTTATCTGGTCTCGTCTTATTCGTTTAAGCAACTTGGAAGCATGGCTGCAGGGAATCGAACTTCACTCAATACAGTTCGTATTGTACGGACCTGTGTTGTTCTCTGTCATGTTTAGCGTGAATTGACCCGTTTCAGTAGCTGTGGACTGTAACCCACTTTCATTCGAATTGGTTGCTCACTGACAAATAGTGCTTAGTCGTATAAACCTATGCTCAGGAAATTTGCCATCAGTAAACCATACCGAAACCATTCCACAATATTTCTCATCGTTCAAGGGCCATTGTTCAACGTTTTGAATCATCAACTATGTACGCATCTATGTACTCAGATAAAATACACTTCAAAAAATCTTTACAGTTCTTAGAACTGTGATGGTGTTTTTTGACTTCAAGTTGTTTAGGAGTTATTCGTTCCTAATCTCTGATCTTCTATGAATTCACCTTCATCATCATCATAGACAGCAATACATCAGTGGTTCACACTTATGCTCAACTGTGACACAACCACGAAGGAAGAAAAACCCTATATGGGAAGAGAGAAGAAAAAAAGAAGGAGAGGGGAATGGACCTAACTACTAAAAATAGCTTATTCTATATTCAAACATACATCAAGGTACCTACACCTCGCAAACAAACAACCGCGCTGTAAGTGAAAGTAAGGCGTCATCAGCAAAACAGCTTCCTTACGGCTTTCACTGCCCCGCGTCATTAAATGCACTCACTTCACAGACAACTCGGCCAAACAACGACAACATTCACGCCATTGAGCTCGGTTAGCCGCCATCTCACCTAAAGTTTCAAGCCACCGACTCTCTGAGTCGCGAGGGCTCCAACCTGAGAGATTGTGTACTTGAATTCGTCGAACGCTTCTTCAACAGGGTTGAAGAAAGCCGCATGGTGGGTGACTGCGAACTGAACGTCCGCTTGGCAGCTGAATCTCAGTATCAGTGGAATACTGCGTGTATTGTTGTTCGTTCAACTTCAGAAGCAACTTTTTTGAGCAAATCCACGCCTAACGTGTAATGACCTTCACAATACAGAATCTGATTGACTGCAACCCATGCGATGGTGATTATATTGGGTTAGTATTTTGGTAAACTCTTCACGCAGGATTTGCTCTTTTGGATTGTCCAAAAATTATTATGTATAGAGCAAAAATAAAACTACGATGTTTCTCTAATAACGTGATGTACTCCGAACGCTTTTATCAAAAATACTGTTCTAACCGCCGTCATTCTGCTGAACGGTTCACTTTTTCATAGATTCTCTATGGCCAGTCGACTACTAACATCTAAAGATTCGTGTATTGATTTTGTGTTCCATCTGAATGAGCCCTAATTCCGCACGGTTATTTCTCGGTAAACACGTTTTGAGCTGCGAACCGTTCCGAAATTTATCGTCTTTCTAAATCTTTTCTTCAATAAAAACTTTGTCTATCGTGATTACACTCATTTGGGTTTGGATGTTTAGCCCCAAGTTGTAATCAATATTGTCCAAGTACTTCTTTTGCCCTGAACACAACATTTCCATTTTGTAATTGGTTATTCGTCTGTTTTTGATGTTGGTGTGGATTACTAATTTCTACAAGTCTTGGTATCCCTCAAGCACATTATGCTCTCGATTGGCGGACTGTAGATTGAACCATTTGCCTTTCACGAGATCATCAAAATGAAAAGTCGTAGGTGTTTACAGGTGACAGAGCTGAATTTGTGTGATCATATGTTCCAAGTAACTTAGTCTTGTGGGCTTGTCAGTGAACGAAGTGGGTCATCCCTAGCGAAAGTGGTTTCATTCAGAAATGGCATAGTTGCATAGAACAGCAATCGGTATGCATGGAAATGGAGGTCGGGATTCTTGTGACCGCTTGTTTGTTTGCAAGGTGTAGGCGCCTTGATGTTGTATGTTTGAATGTAGACGTAGCTCTTTCTTAGTGGTTAGGTCCCCTCCCCTCCGTCGTTTTTCTTCTCTCTTCCTAAACAAGGTTTGTTTCTTCTTCTTCTTCATGGTTGTGTGGCAGTTAAGCATCAGTGTGATCCACTGATGTATTGCTGTCTATGATGATGATGATTGTATCGAACGCAAATCCATGGCAGCCTAAATGAAAAAACACCTTTGTAATACGCTAGAATACAAGCTAGTTCGAATGAGCAACTTGCCGAAAACGAAGCATTTATTGGTTTGCTTTGGGTTATTAAACGATTACTTTTGCCTTCGAAGGATCGCCCCTAGCACCTGTTGCGGATATTTCTATGGCATATTTCCTCCTTTGTTTTGTTCCTCTACTGTGCTACTCGCACACCTTAATGAGTAGCTCATCTTAATCCCTAATTTTCAACTGGTTAATCCTAGAACTGTATGTTAGCGAAGCTTTCACTTTCCAAATAAGCCTGGAGGATTTTTGCACGTTTACTCAGTGTGCTCTGGTTGTATCGCCGTAATCCCACTTTTACCGAAAATAATTTGGTTAACTGAAATCTCGAACAACACGACTACACGATTGTCGGCATCCGATTCGCATTAGCTTGTCACAGTGACCGAAGTCAAAGGACGCCTGCGCTATAAACCATCACCGCAAGTGGCTTGCGCTGCACCACTTGCGGTTCCACTCACACATCACGTATCCGGTGTAAACCCGAAGGAATAAGACCAGGAGGTGTGTGAGTGAGACCTTTGTGTCCAGCCGGCCAATACTGGTTAGCCAATTGAATGGCTAGCAGGAAAGAGACCCTTATCTTTCAGAAAATAAGCAGAGGAAGAGACTGAAATGACAAGATCTAAACTGACAAGAAAGATATGTAAAATATACTACAAGAAGCAATTCGGTATACGAGTGTATGTTCGTGCATTCTAGAGAGGATAAGGATGAAAAACAAAATTCAAAATTGGATTCCGAAAAGAACAGACAAACCATTCACTATACAATACACCAGCAAGGCTGAAGAAAGGAATGAATAGAACATCGCAGACACCCAGGTTTCTGAAAAGAGGAGCGAAGCAGTTACCAAACGACCATGGTCTTGGTCGATGCAATCATCTACAGAAATAGAATGATACTGGTATGACGTACCTGAGCCTAACAAGCTCGTCGTTTTTTGGCCGACGGTGCACTATTGTGGTGAATTATCAGGCCGGAGGTGCGAGTATCCCAACACTCAGCGGAATACCTCAACGCGGGAGAAAGGTACGTCCAAAAGCCCACAGCGATCGGATCAGGGACAACGTGGGCGACCGGATTAGTCGTCGATCGACGGGATCGGACCAACAGGCGAGACATGGAAGGCAGATGGAATGAGCGACCGGACGAGCCATTGCTGAACCAGATCGGACCAACGGACGAAGAATGACAGGTAGAAACCCTCTCGATAGAAGGCGCCGATCACACACGTAAACCGGGCAGAAGTGCACACGACGTGTGAGGGGAAGCCGAGTAGTGTTGTCAACTGGAATTGTGATTCGTAAACGCGAGCGCGCGTGTAGCATGATAACTAGCGAATTGGGCAATAAAGATTGTGCTTTATTGGACGCCTTTCCGCTACATTATGAGTACGCTGGTTACCTACTAATTCCAAACGACCACCGCATTCGCGGCCGCACATATCGCAAAACCATATACTCATGTCACCACTACCCATGACACCGATGATTCCCTTGCTTACCGCATGCCTTCGTTCTCAGCCGCGTAATAACTGCTCGCGGACGCCCTTCCGAATCCTATCCCTCCTGGCCGTCCGGTTCAACGCTAGGTCCTCCCAACGTCTACAATCAATGGTACAACGTAAAAATCTTATCTGGATAACATCCTGGTATCTCAGCTTTTGAACACCAAGATTTCACCTACCTGATTTCAGTTGTCCATACGGCAGCTGCTTCGGAATACGTTCATCGCTCATTCGTCAGACGTGACCTAACCAACGAAACTGATTAAGCATCAGCATGGTTTCCGTTCCGTCAATATCCACCCACCGCAATAACTCAGTGTTCGGAACCATGTCCGACTACCCAAGATGCGTCTTAGACATTACAAATGAAAGCGGCTCAGATAGCGCTCATTTCGCGGATACAATGTCCAAGTTTCATTGCCGTACTGCAGTATAGACAGCACCATCGAGCGGTAGACCAAAAGCTTAGTGCTCAGCTTCAGACCGTGGTTTTTCCAGGCATACCTTTCAAGACGACCGAAAGCCTCCGCCACACGAGCTCTTCATTCACGGTTCACGGACAGATCGGTGGACAAGGTGCTACTCAAGTAGCGAAAATTCGCGCAGCTACTGACAGCAGCTCCATTAACGCGAATTGGGGATGAAGATACACAGACAGCACCTCCACCCAGAGAAGACTGAAAGAAAATTTCTTACTTGTGTTGATGTCTAATCCGAACTTGGATGCCGCGGACGCGAAGGCCGTCGCCAGGCATTGCAGTTCTTCACTGTGTGCTAACAATGCGCTGTCATCTGCGAACAGAAGCATGCGCATCTTTGAGGTATGTAACCGAGTTTGGGCGCCGAAACGTCGGATATTCAGCAGGCGCCCATCCGTCCGGTACTCTACCTCAACGCCGTCCTCCCCAGATTCCTGAAAAGCAACTGTTAGCATGGCAGTCAAATATAAACTAAACAGGGCTGTTGCTAGAACACACCTCTGCTTCACGCCAGTGACAATGTCAAAATCATCACAAGTCGATCCGTACGATTGTACTTTCGCCCTCATACCCACATGCAACAGTCCAATTAAATTGACGAACTCACATGGATGTCCTAACTTACCAAGCACTGTCCACAACGCCTCGTGGCTCACGGAATCGAAGGTCTTGGTGAAGTCCACGAACACGACTACACACATACGTGTTCTCAGCTTTGAACCACCATATCGATAGGTATTGCGGCTATGGCTGTTATTGATTCTCTAACGTTGGAATATGGACTGACGCTGGAGGAACAGTAAGCAATGTATATATGACTGGCTGCAGTGATGCAGATGCGGTTGGATAGCAGACTACAATCTAGCGTTACATCCGTGGGCATTTTTGACTAACAATGTAGGTGATTGCTTTTTATTCAACCCTATTCACTAGGTCCTCACTGTATCATCTCATGCCCGTGCCAACAAATTCACTTCTCAGCTGATAATATCAAGTAGATAAACCTTTGACATATTTCAGAAGGCCGTATATTAGTTTGGATTTAGTAAAAGTCGTTCAAAAAATGAAGTGAGGCATTTATTGATAGGTTGATGTCTCAATGTTGTTCGTATCTTGGACATCATGGTAAACCTTTTTTGAAAATACAAGAGTTTCACTACGTAATAAGTTTAAATTATACTGAACCTCCACTGGTATGGTGATTTCATTTTGAATGGCATTATTATGTTGAATCAACTGGAATTGCGGTTATTGATCCAAACTTTCAAGTTGACCTGCTTTTTTGCCGTATGTTCACAAATAACCTGACCGATCACAAGGCTTTAGAGTTCTGTAGAATCTTTCCGGTAGTGTGTTAGCTAACTGTGGGAACAACGATATTGGTCTGTGACTTGATATTACGCCCCGTTAGTCTATGTCAGGTTGCCAGTTTGTACTAACTGGTCTCAACCGGTCGGATTTGTTGTGATCTGAATGCTTTGAGATGCTCACTCTCATCCCGACAATATTCAGTCACTTTCCTTTTTTCGTGAAATCTGTTAGCCATGTTTGGCAGGTTGTACACTAGACATGCATCCACCATGGCTTGAGAAGGGATTTTGAAGAAGGAATGTGCAGCAGTTAAGGAAACCAACGTAATTTCTTGCGACATCGGTGTTCGTGACTTCGTTGTCCAACACATAGGCTTACAGACTACCATTATAAAACCTAACCACAGGTGGTAGGTTCAATTTCTAAACATACACAATGCTATTACTATTCAACTGAGATGCAGCAGCTATCCACCACTGGTCACTTGAGCCAACTGCTTACGAAACCCTCGTCTTTGTTGAACTCATCGGGTAGCAATAGTCAATGAGGTTCGAAGTGTCAATCAGTCGCGCTACGGGTCATATGCTTCTTTCTAAATAGATCACCGTTCGTCGTATTAACTTTGCTTAAGGCATACTGATCACAGTGTTTCGTGTTTTATTTGAGAACCTCTCAGTCTATCATTTTGCAATGACTACAACCATACGAACTCAAACGTACGATGATGGTGTCCTGAGGTGGCTAGTTTACATACCTAATATTCACTACAAGGATACTGATACTCGCGGTGATCTAGGAGCTAGTTGATTCCGCTCATAACGTTAAGCATCCGCCGGTTTAACTCTCCGTCCGGTTGTCTAAATGTCTGTTAGATAGTACGAACAAGCATCAAACCGGCACTGAGATTGTTTAGTTGAGAGTATGCATCAGGAGACATCAGGTCAGTGCATTTGTCTCATTCGTTTACCATTTGTTTTCTCGTTCAGTTTTTAGTCTCCCAATAATTTTCGTCACGCTTCCCTTCTACCACAGCCGGTCCACGAGAATATCGTCTTGAACGCCCGGTTCAGCTTTTTGAACCTGTTCTACAACCAAAGTAACCTAGGGTTCTGCAAAGATCGCAATGGTATGAGCTTCTAGACTGCACGGTGACGTACCTTGTCCCTACCTTGCTTTTACACGTTTCATACCGATCGATGCGCAAAAGACAAAGCACACATTTGACTACTGCACTTGTTCTTCGACTACTGTCCTTGTGATTTGCATTAATCGTGCAACTATGGCCTTTATTTGTTTTATCTTTTTTTTTGCTGTTGTGATATTAGCATTTCTGCATTTGCTTTATACATGACTATTCGCTTGTAGTTTGTACTTGTGAAACATTGTTAACCAGTCAATTTGTTGAACACACAGTCCATTCTTCCGTTGTTTATATGCTCTTTATTTGGTCGGATAGATCTAACTGACAATATTTGTTTGATAGTAATCTGGCCGAATTGCTTTTCTACAGCTGATTGTTCGGTGAACTAGAACTGTACAAGCTAGCGGAGACAACAAACTTTATGTACACGTGAATCTGTGTTGTGTTGTTGAGAAGACGGAAGATTAAATGATAGGGGTAACACAACTAGGGAAAGTCTGCAACAGGAAAAATTTAGCCGAGTCTCTTCAAGCACATTACAACCATACGTTAGCAGCCAACTGACGGCTACGTTGAGAAGATGAAAACATTGTTAATTTTCCACTTTTTTCGGTTTCTTGGCTGTCTGAAGTATCCACTAACTGTGTTAGCTGTTTGCATCAGGTCTACGCTGGACTCCATCAAATGATGACGCCGCTACAACCGACCCAGGTAGAATGTTCCAACCCGAGTTTGGGCGAAGCAATTCAGTTGAAATGGGCTGAGAGCAGTGTATTATGCGTGTACTGGTCGTAGACGTTGTGTTACAATCATAATTGCAAACTGTATGAAGAACTAGAATCCACTACTGTGAATACAAATGCGTAGAACAGAACGACTGTAACAGGTTACAACTCAGCCATTTAAATTTTGTCGTTCGGTTTCCAACGCGTTGCAGTTGCATAATTTTAGTACGTGAGAGTGGAAATATGGACTTGAATTATAGAACTGAATGCAGTTCAGCTGCTTACAGCTAACCTAAAAGTCTCGGAATGGAGTGACCGAATGACTGGCAATTCTTAGGGTCTGTGGGGAATTTGAAGGTTAGAAAAAGCTGAGTTGGCTTAATTACATATGTGCCGGGCGGGTTAGGAAGATTGTTTTGGTCTCGGAGAGTCAGTAATAGGAAGATTGTTAAAGAGGTAGTCGGGATAATGAGAGGATTACAACCTCACCCACTGCCTATCGAGCATACAACAGTCACACTTCACCAGACAACAAGCAACAGGTGACTTTCATCAGTAATAGATCGAGATTAGCTTCATTCTACCGCAATGGTTCTGATGATCAAGTTATCTGAACGCTCGGTTTGGTTTCTTCAACCTGTGAATCAAGTTCGCGCTTGAATTTGACTGCTGATGACCCATTCGTGACAGCCACTGGCAGGTTGTCTCAGACTTGGCACACCTGACTACCAAAAAAGCGTTCTCTCTACAAGTAAAACAGCTCGTTTGATTTTGTTTTAGTGAGTTATCCCTAAGTAAGCCATTTTTGCCAGACAATTTTATTTCCTAAGTTATGTTGAGTTTGATTAAATGTCCCATATGTTAGAATCAAGTCTCCTCCAATATCAATTTGAACATCATCCGCAACTGTCACATTCCCATAGACCTTCCAGTCGACCCCTTTCGAAAAAAATTACCAGACTCGAATTTCCCTCTCATTAGATCTCGTCAGTAGCGCATATCCTTCTTCATCATCATAGACAGCAATACATCAGTGGTTCACACTTATGCTCAACTGCGACACAACCACGAGGGAAGAAAAACCCTATATGGGAAGAGAGAAGAAAAAAAGAAGGAAAGGGGAATGGACCTAACTACTAAAAATAGCTTATTCTATATTCAAACATACATCAAGGTGCCTACACCTCGCAAACAAACAACCGCGCTGTAAGTGAAAGTAAGGCGTCATCAACAAGATAGCTTCCCTACGAATTTCGCTGCCCCGCGTCACTAAGTACACTGACTTCACAGACAGCTAGACCAAACAACGACAACATTCACGCCAGTGAGCTCGGTTAGCCGACATCTCACCTAACGTCTCCAGTCACCGGCTGTGTGAGTCGCGTGGGCCGCAGCCCGGGAGACGAACCTGATCTACAGTGACCAACCCCTTCGTGAACGATTTCATTTGTCTATGCCAAGTCATCTATCCACCTTGTGCCAGTCGGCAAAGACTTCATGGTGTGGCAAACGACTAGCTGGCATCCTTATTACATGACCTAACCACCTAGGTCTGTGCGGGTCTAAGAATTGAACAAAAGAACTCGTTTTACAATCACTACCAAATACCCGCTTCCTAACCTCGTCGTTGCTTACTCGCTGATGCCACCTGATGAGAGCGATTGAACACAGACATCGGTGGTCAAATGTCTGAAAATAGTTCACGTCCTCTATCCTGATCGGTCAGGTTTCGCTGCCGTAAAGTAATAGCCCTCACTGTTGTCTGATATAAGCGACCCTCAAGCTTCAGAGAAATACCTCTCTGTCGTCATAGAAGTTTCAGATTAGCGAACACCGCCCTAGCCTTGGAAATACGCGCTTCTAATTCATTCCCTACACCGCCGTCGCTGATCCAGCTTCCCAAGTACACAAACCGGTCAATAACCTCCATGGCTTCATTATCTAACGATAAATCTGCGCAATCACAGCCATCCTGGCCACGGCCTGAACTGGAACTCCGGCCACGCTTTCATGAAGCAACCATGTTGACCACTGCGCCACTGACATCACATTAGGCACGACCGAATTGTCAAATCTGAACGTTCAACCACTTTCGCTTGTGAGTAATGATCAGGTTGTCCGATCTTCTCGAAATGGAGACACAGTTACTGTCTGTTAACTCCAATCGATAACCCCGCGATTAGGAATTCCTAGACAGGTCGAAGTTTCTGATCTCATTTAACCTGCTAGGCGATATTTTAGATCACTGGCGAGTAGTCGGGGATTTGGTTAATTCTAAATTGAACATCATCTTCTAATATGCGGGAGAAACATTAAGAACTGCACAAGTTTGTGCAACCTATCTCCTTAGGGTAGAAGACTTGATGCTGTAACCGGTTTTGTGGCTCTATGTTATACCTTCTCAATAGGAGCACTGCCATTCACGAACTAAGGACGACGCTTGGATAGTTAGCTCAGGATCGGCGCGCACTAGTGAAATGAAGATAATTGTGAAACCGTTCAACCAATCTGGTGGGTAACCCAAGTATTGAGTTGACCATTTTAACCACTGGTTCACTGTTGGGAGTCAGGCTAAGGTCACCAAAGCCAGTCGGGCTCAAGCTGTGCCCGCGTGTAGAGGTACCCAGTTTTTCACTTCCCAGAAAATGTACAGCCCAGAGGACAGAAGTACGTTAGTTTACGCTTATAAGTAGTAAGGAATTTTTTGGTATAAGGTCAACATCACTCGGTTGATCACAGCCATCGCATACCCATAGGATTTTCAGTCGGTCCCTTTCGAAAAGAAGCCCTAGACTCGAGTTTTGTTTCCGTTAGAGCTCGTCAATACTGTATATCTTTGCTACGGCTATGTTCAACTTATATCAACCGAATCCCCTACTTGTCAGCGACCAAAATATCACACAATGAGTTTAATGATTTCTGCGATTTCACCTTAGAGAAAAGTCCTGATCGTGGGGTCATAAATTGAAGTTAACGAGACAGTTACTGTGTATCCTTCCTAGGCGATCGGACAATCTGGATATTACCCACAAGCGAATGTGGCTGATTGTTTGTGTATAATAATTCGGTCGTGCGTAATGTGAGATCAACGGAGCAATGATCAGCACGCTTGTCTCATGGAAACGTGGTCGGAGTGATGTTCCCATCCGTGACAAAGGTATGCACTACTGATGGGCTCTACAAGACTAGAGTCTATGTGGATATGAAAAGTGTGATCCTTTTTGAATGATGTTCAACTTGTAATTCTCACTTGGCCGACTCGAACAGGAGCTAGTTGTCTGTGGCTCAGTAGTGTAATATGTTTAAATTATACTGTTGCTTATTTCCAGTCACCTTATCCACCATATATCACATTTTAGTGTCATCATACATTGACATCAGGGAGTTGGCAAACTGGGCTTTCGAGCACGGCTAGAATGAAGAGCAGATGTCCTGGTATTGAATGTTATGGTACGCCGGTGGTTGCACATAAATGTGAAAAGTCTCTCTCACTTTGACATTAATGCAAAAATGTTTTAGGTAATTGATAAGCCACGGGAGTGAACAATTTTCTATGCCGTAATTACGATACTACGCAGAACGTTGAACGATTTACTCGGTCGAATGCCTTAGAGCAGTCTAGAAAAGTCACATCAACTGGTTTGCCTTCGTCCAATCTTCCTAAACAAAAGGTAAATTGGCGACACGAAAATCCTTCTGGAAACTCGTGTTGACTCAGGCAACAGTGTAAATCAAATGAGATGCTTACGCAACTGGTCTCATGACCTTTGAGACAACCAATAACAACGTAATGAGCCTGTTGCTAGCGAACTCATTGCGACCATCATCTTCAGACTTGGGTGATACTGTATACACTATCCGGGCATTGGAAAACCTGTCCTTCAGATGAGATCAATTGAAATGTTCACAGAGTGATCTCGACAGCTCTGGCTACAGAGGGGATGTAAACCCTCCTAAATGATACGCTGGTTCGATCTCGGTATAGTGGTGCGCTCGATAAGATCGGATTCTCGTCCCGGCAATAATTCACACGAAAATCTCTGTCCCCAATAGTACCGCGACTGTTCCGTATTCGCTCCCAAGGTAAACCAAAAGACGCGTTCAAATTAAGAAGCTTTGTTCCGCTACAAAACTGGGTGCGGCTAGGGCGACAAGTACAAGGTATTTATAGGGCACGTCATGACCACACATTCCCACCACATCATGATAAAGATTTAGGATCGCACATGTGCATAGCGGTATAAAAAGTCTCAACCGATTTGAACAGTTCCGTTAGTTAGGACTGAGTCGAGTGGTTTTTTTCTCCTTTCTCACGACGGAGGCGCCCTGGGACGGTCACAGGGTGGGCGCCCCAACAGGAGATGAAATCAAAACCTGGAGACTTATTTTTGTAAAGCGTTTATAGTTTCTGAAACATCATGTGCGGTGTGAAAGTAATTCTCACGATGCCTGTAATGCTGGTATTTGATGTACGTCTCTGGTAACGAACACATTTGGGTACCGGCTTCTAAGAATTGCGGTGGCTTCTCTACTTAAGACGGTTTTTGGTGATGGAACAGGTAGAACGATTTTGGACTGATACTAAACTTGTTGGTCAGTTCTAGTTGGTACGGACATTTGTCGGCCCACATAGCCTTTATTGCCCGAGTTCGGAGTGCACAGTACTTATTGTATTCCTTTTGAGTTCTAAGCTGATGTTCTTACTGTTAGTAAACAAATTGTTCAGCGTGAGAATCTTTTTTTGACCAAGGTCATCTAGGTTACCCGACCGAAACATACCTGTAGATAACCTTAACGATAGCGTCCACAATAAACTACCAGTGATCATCCAATGTTGGATGCGTTGAGGCATTAGATCGGCATATCATTGTTAAGTTCTTTGGTCAAGAATATCCAGTCCGTTTTATAAAAGTTCCTTGCCAAGTTTCGAGTTGAGTGGACATACCCCTACCCTACTCACTAATTCAAATATGAATTCATAGCCATTACGACCAGGCGGGAAATTATTTTGCAGATCACTAATCATATGTGTTTCGCAGGCTCAGAATCCATTCAAACCCTGAAGGTTTTGAAGACCGTTTGCTGCGTGAACCCACTGACGTCTTCAATTAAGCGAAAATTCATAACTGCATTGTAGAACTTAAAAGCAAATGATGTACTTCTAATATGAGCCTCGTTGGTGTCGAAGTCAACCTCAGGGTAATTGTAATCGCCCATGAGTAGGATCTGTGAGAATTCTACAGAGAAGCCTGTATATGGCGTCGTTGATCAGTAGGACAGATGGGGGTTGGTAGGTCACACTGATCATGCATCTGGATGACTGGTTAATGTCTACAATGCACCATACGGTTTCAGGTGCCTTCAGAACAGCCTAATCATATATCCTGAATCTCTTGAGTAGGCCGTCATTATGAAAGTTTATCCCGCCGCTTTTTATACACTAACGATCGCGGTGGTACCATCATCATTGGTAGGTTAATTTTCTTGTCAGTTTTCTGTCGCATCTACAGTAGACGGTCTTAGTACACCATATGCCATTCGAAACCCTACCTTCTTCACGTTGAGAAGGGACGCGGTAGTAGTATGAGTTTTTGACAGAGGTTACAACACAGTACCCTTCCCGTGAATCGCCTATGCCTGTGCATAATTCCCCTTCTAGGAACCCGGTCGTGCTCTGCTAGTTAGGTGCTCGTTATTTAAGATGACGGCTACATCTCGTTCCTTGTTCGTGGAGTTGAATTGTTTGTTGAAACACAATTCAAAACTTCAAGGTGACTTTGGGTGAACGATAATTTTTGAGTGCGATCTGATCTTCCCAGATCGGTATGCATGGAACCTGATGCCACCTGGAAGTTGGTGGTCAATGGTGGGTCAAGTCAATAGGGACTGATCAATGATACTTTGAGTTACTAACATAGTTGAGGGCTCTGGAATTTGTGCGAAAATAAGTAGGTCTAGGTGGCTTCTAGCACTTGTCACTTAGAGGTCATAAAAACCCAGATTTAGCAATTATAAACTTTCACTTGTTCAAATCATGCAGTATACTGACGCAATTATCCGTAAACTCGAAAGAGGAAGTGTTGTGAATGGTAGTACATTCATGCTTTTTGACCTGGTTTACGGTCACTCAGTGAAGCCCCCATCAAACTTGTAGCTGTCTAGCCGTATTTTGACTGAATTTCCAGACAAATCTTGTGTTACCTATTGTTACATCAATACTAGCTCCGGTTCACTCTTGTCACTAAACAAAATCCGAAAGACCTTACAAACTCACTGTATTTCCAGTCAGTATTCCCGTGGGACCACTGTGAACGCCTAATGGCAAAACCAATTCTTGAGATGCTCAATGGAGAGAGCCTTATTATGCATTTCCCATGCCGGTAGTCCTCGTTCTCAAGGTGGCTGACTACAATCACAGTTGTGTTAATTACGTTTAGTCTGGTTGTAGTTGTTGTGTTTGTACACCCACCAGCAGTCTCTGGAGTGACGTGTCCCTTAACAGAAGGTGGATCGTACCATATTACTACAGCGGCAAGTGTTGGTTACTGTCTTCTTGTCCACGATGCTCTAGCCGATAGATTTGCATGTTACATCGTGCGATTGGCAAAACAGGTGTTATATCACTAACTTGCCGCGAGTTAGACTTAATGGATAGATTGAGTAGTCTACCAGATTTATGGAATACGAAGTGTAGCAAACATGTTTTCGATAAAATCTCATCAAGCTGTTACAGTTATAAGAGAAAATAAAACTAAAAGCGATTATATGCGAAACTTGGTATTAGTCAAATCTCCTACCTCAATTTTGTGTTTATGAACGCCGATTGGGTGTTGACTGCTTGCATATCGATTGGGGGAATCAGCTAATGACCAAGGCAGTTGAAACGATTGAACAAAGTTTTCTGTTCGCACAAGGTTGGATTACGTAATCGAGTGGCGATGGCCTCAGCAGTGGTCAACATTCGCTGGCGAACGAATTTTGACCGGTTCAGTGGAACCCTATAGATAACAGTGAACGATCGATCTATGTTGACCTGATGATGGCTGTCAGCTAGGCGACCTACAATGACACTCGTGATTGATTTTCTCTCACCTGTTCCGATCCATGGTGGATGATGTTCTCTGATTCTTCTAGACAAGTGTCGAGTCGTACGACCCACGTAGTTTCCTGAACGATCGCAAACGAACGAGTAAATCACCATAGATGAGTTGTAGACCGGCACTTTATCCTTCATATCTAGAGTAATCAGTGGTGAACTGTTGAATGAGATAATCGGTCTGGCTGCTTTGAACCTTCTCTTAAGCGAACTAGTAAGTCAATGGGCCAATGATTCAGCCAACGTATCTCCCTTGTATAGCAGTCGTATGGACATGAGCTGTTTTGATATATTTGGTCTCAAAATTGTCAGCGTAGCCATGCTCTCGCAGAATATGGGTCACAAACTGTAGCTTATGTTCCAAAACATCTGATGAGCATATTTTTCTGGCTTCATCCGCCAAACATGTGACCTGGTTAAATAGTGAAACAGAGTGAATGGACGGCGGATGAATAACTCTGTGATCAGACCACAAATATCAGCCAGGTAGAGTTGACCTATTGTTATGACACGAAAGTTTGGGACTAAAACATACAGTCTACAAGTTACGTCCTAAGTCAAGTGGAAATTTGGGGTCGGCGAATGGGTGATGATGATCACAACCAACCATGAAGCCTAGGAATATCGTGCCAGCCTAGTAAAGGTGATTAAATCTGAAGCAATAGCTATAGTGCATTACACATTTGCTGCCGGCGTAAATGAACCCGAATTGTGGGCGTCAGGCCAAGAATTATGTTTGAATTCTTGTCATCAAAGTACGTGTTGACATTCAAATAACGGGACAGAAGCCATATTGCCGACTTCCTTGCGACCAGAATTGGGGAGACGCCAAGTGGAGTAGGCCACCAAGTTCGCTAACTGAAATACTGACCACTCAATGGACCTGTTTGGTTTAGATGCAATTACGGACGCTTGACCAGTGGCTGATCAGGCTTTTGGCACTTTCTCAAGATTGCTCCCGAAGTGGGTTCGAAAGTGTCGGTCAAATGACCGTACGATGATAAACCAGTTGGATGCAGACTGGTTGGCAGATCGATAGTTCTGAGTTTAGAGTAGGTTATTGTCTTCCGTGTCCTGAAATTGTCACTCGGGTAAATTGATCGGTTAGATAGCTCCTTATATCCGGTCAACAAAATAATGACGTTGTTACGGATACGTACTATTGGCTGAACACAACTCACATATAGTCACGGGTTTCTGTTTCATATTGATTGTCCAGATAGACCCATTCATAAATAAACACAAGAATCGAGTTTCCCCCGGTAGTGTTTATTCTTGCCACTGTCAATGGTTGAACTTCGGCCTACGTTCTGTCGAATCAGCGGCGTTGACCACTACGCCATTGGCCTCGCATTAAGTGCAGCAAAGTGATCACACCTAACCTCTGGGTCAGATTCGATCGTGAATAATGTTAAGGTTTTTTACGTCTCTGGAGGAGACATCGAAACTTGTCTGTTAACTCCAGGTGCGTTACGCTCGAAAATACCCAATGAAGTCATGAGAACGACAAGGTAGCGAACAAGACTTGTTTTCTCTGTTTGATCATCAGGCTAATTACAACACAATAAATATGAAAACAGTAACTGGGATGAGTCAGAGAAACGGTCAATAGAGGTTATGGACAGCGTGTGTGTTATCAGTTACGCAATCACTGTTCCAATTCGTGGGCTTGACTGATTGTGGGCCAGGG
>JTDE01000643.1:100617-125032 GCA_014338405.1 Paragonimus skrjabini miyazakii
CAACACGTTTTCGAATAAACTCTGCTACACGCGCTTGCTGGTTCTTCCTACAACGCCGGTGTTTGCTGAGGAGTTTAAAACACCCCACTTGTTGGATTAACTTTCAGCTCGGTTACTTCGCATCCTCAGTTACGCTTGGAATAATCTGAATACGTTCCAGCATCATTGGACGTCTCACGAACATTGTCAATCTTTGGTGAGTCCAGTCCTTGACTTCACTCGTTATTTTTGTATCGAGAATTATTGTAGTTCACACATCTGTTCCACGACAACCTCCTCGGCTATCGACAGGGAATGTGGCATTTGACCTTTCACGACAAGGTGGCCGAGACCGGACAGACGGTACGAAATGCTGTCTTCGTGTCTGTGTGTTGATTACAATCGACCAAATGAGCCAGAATGGATAAACTGATGTGTTTTGTTGTCCCAGCGTGAAGCCAAGCGGGGCAGTGTTCACGGATTCTTTCAGATAAACGCCTAGTAGTGGGACCTATGTATACTGAACCACAGGAACAGTCAAATGATTGGATCAAAAAAGAGACAACATTATTAGGCACGTTATCCTTCAAATTCAGTGGAACCGCCTGTATTGAATGAAATGTAACAACAGAGCTAGCAGCATAATAAGTCCTGCTGACAGCATTGGCGATTTGACGTGATATCAACTCTGCCGCTGAGTCGCCCTTGAATGGCAACGATAAGTAGACGTTCTTCTTATCGGCAGTATCCACTGAGGGTCGCGGTAGTCTATTCTGCATATTACTGTTGGTGAACTTTTATGGGTAGGCGTTAGTACTACGAATCTCCTGTAAATTCTTAAGTTTCTCCTCTATCGTGTCATCTGAACAGATCTTCTGTTCGTCAAACAACGTATCAGACCACGTTTGAGACTGAACGGTATGTAGCTATGGAAGTGCAGGTATTGACCAGTCCATGTTTTCTTCCTAAATATGCTCCTCTGTAGTGAACCATCTAGTCTGCGTATCAGTGCCACGTCAAGAAAGGACATTTGTCCGTTTATTTCCTCCTCGAAAGTGAATTCAATGTTGTTATTAGCCCTGCTAAAAATGTCTAGTAGTTTCTGCGGGTCTTCTAAACTGTCTACTACGCAAAAGATATCATCTGCATATCTTCGATAATAGTTTGCTTCTTTAATCACATCATCCAACTTGTTGTTTTCGAGCAAGCTCATGGAGATGTCAGTAGGAACTGGTCCCAGTGGAGAACCCATAAAAACACCATCAATCTGACGGTATAGCTCTCCGTTAAACTGAAATTGGATATTGCTTGTACAGAACAATACTAATTCTTTAAGATCTTCTACGGCCAATCCAATGTTAATTTGGTGATTCTTAATATAGTCACACACATAATTAATGGTTTCTGTCAATGGTACGTTAGTAAACAACGACGATACATCAAGAGATAGCATTTTCTTGCCGAAGAGTCCTCGAATTCAAAAGTATCTTTTAAACTGTATGTAATTATTTCTTTCTTCACGGGTTCCAGGATTTCTACTAGCCACTGTGCATTCGCATGGTAAGGGGAGTTGCACATGTCAAGTATCGGTCTGAGTGGTATACCGTCCTTGTGTATTTTAGGCAGACTGTATAACCGCAGAATACGAGATCCTGTCGGACGTATACGATCAAATACATAGGTGCTAATTGAATCAGCTTATTTCCTTCTGTGCAGCATGCGTGATAATCTCTTTTCGATTGCTATGGTCTTATCTTTACCAGCCTTTTCAGTGAGGACTTTCGTTCTATCCGACTTGAGGATTAACATTTTGGAAAAGTAATCGGCCCTATCCAACAGAACTATTCCTGCTCTTTTATCAGGCTTCGATATAATAACAGAATGATCACTTTTTAAAACCTACAGCGCATACAAGTGAGACTTTGTGAGTAATCCAAACGATGAGGTCCTGTAGCTTAGATACCTGTAACAAGCGCCAAACAATCGAGTTAACAACTACTGACCGGTTAGTATGCAGACAATCGTGGTATCCTATTGGTAACTGGATTAATTTGGTCTTTTATGTAAATACGTAGCGTGTTGGATACCAGGTCTGTATTGCAATACACAAAGCTGCATCCAGCCCCATCAATGTCCGTACTGTTCAATGTTCAATCACGCATGATCAGATGCTGCAACAGAATCGCCGGTCTGCATCAACAAGCTTACAAACGTTGCTGTCTCGAATCGCTTTTCCCGACATGAGCCTGTGTGTGTGTCATACGCAGCAATGTGTGGAAACTGTTACGACAAAATAACATTGGTGCTGTTTACGTACGTTCAAATACTTGTGGCTCTCGAAATTGATGAATTTTTTCGTCGAAATTAAAACCGCACTTGTCGAGGAAGTCATACCAGTGACCTACCTACCGTGAGTGTTTCGACTAATAGTAAACGCTCACACGATGGGTAATGTGTTGAACTGAAATCAAACCCATATTTCCGTGTTTCCTACTATACTCCGAAACAATAATTTGACTTAGCTAGAAAATGACGATCTATTGGGCCAAACTGGATTGTGTGATAATCACGTCGATCGAGTCACACATTACCAGGCAAGACAATAGGTAGAGGTCTGACGAACCACAATTTCTTGGTCCCCTCACAGGGGGTTGAAAAATATTTGGCAACTGTTTTCGGAAATAGTGCCAGTTCTGACACACTGCCACCCACCCGCTGCTTTGTGGTACAGGCTTTTGAGCCAAAGGCTTTGGTTGGGAACACTAATACTTTTCCCGTCTGGGTCTGGGAATCCTGGCAATAGCTCAGTTCACATACAACTATGACTATTCATAGTGCATCAGCCGAGTCACCTTATCGGCTGCGTACAGCGAGAGCTTGCTACTGTTGACCATTCCCTCACTGTCCTATCAACTTTGGTTCTCAGGCCCTTCCCGACCCCTATTTCTAGGGACTACTCTGCAGGTCCCACAGCAGATATAGCTAATCATAGTAACACTATGCCGGTAAGTCCCATCTCTCGCCACCCAGCTTCAGACCTCCCTCGTCCCTTGCTTAGACCTAGAATACAAATTAATATAAATTCTTTCAAAGTTCATACCCTAAAGCAGATAGGTCAACAGGCTGCTCTCACACGAACGTTAGACTCGTTAAAGGTCTATGGCTGCTACACTTCAGGGACTAGAAACCAAGACAATAGTCAATGTATGAAGTTAACAGCACCCGCATTGTCTACCCGATAATTGTTATACATTTCGGGTAACTCTACGACGGGCTCTGTCGCTCCGGTTGGAGAAGATATAGTCCTCATCACGACGGCCACAGACGTACTAGTAGATTGGATTCTTGTTAGCAGTAGACTTTGTACCGTCAGCTTGGTAGGTTATGTTAAGACCTACTCCAGACGCAAAATCGTGATAACTCTTTTCATTATGTCTATTTATGATCGGACTGACTGTAGTGATGTCGGTGTCAAGGACACCTTTTATTTGCATCTGATAGCTCTCCTTCGAGCTACACAAGGTTGTGATATAGTTATTCTGGTGAGAGTTATGGTCGTCCAGGTCGGCCGCCTTGATGAGACCCAGTCTCGTTTAGGAAGTATGTTTGGGATAGCATCACACCGCTTGGATACTGACGGGTGACTGTTGCAAGTTTAAGCTGTGCATAAGCCATTTTTAGCCAGCACTAGTTTTAGACGTTGTCGAGTAATTGTTTAACTTGGTGCCAACCTTCTCCGAATCAGGCCTGGTCTCAGACAGACCACATAGTTGTTGGTTATAGGTGGCGGAGATCCATTCAGCATTGTCATTCTTACTGGAGAAGATACTTTGATTCATATCATGCGTTGGTACGTTACTGTTTTGTTTCTGCTTTTGCTAGAAAAACACCCTGCTGACAATAACTGATGGCTGTTGAGAAACTAGCTTAAAAAACTACCTTAATAATTCTCACTCCGAAGATCCTAACAGCTGCCGGTCCGAAATCTGACAGGCTATTCATGAAGCAGGTGCTGCAGTATGCGGCACGCTGGTTCATGGATTAAATAACTATTCTGTAGCTTAATGGCGTTCAATGAAGTACAATCTTTATTGTCCAACTCGCTCTTTCCCACGCCACGTGCTCGTTCACGTTCACGAACCGGATTTCCGGTCCACAACACACACCACTCATACGACATGTGCACCTCTGCCTGCTGTGTGTGTGTGTGTGTGTGACCGACGCCTTCCGTCAGGGGTGGAGGGTTCACCTACCACTCCTCATCCGTTGGTTCGATCTCGCTGGGCCAAGGCTCGTCTTGTCGCCCGTGTTGTCCACACTCTATCCACTGTGGGCTTTGACCGTCTTCATGACCGTGTCGGCTTATTCCACCGAGTGTTGGAATAATCGCGCCTTCGATCTGGCCGTTCATTCAATTTTGTCTGCCATGTCTCGCCCGTTGGTCCGATCCAGTTGAGCGGTGGCTCGTCCGGTCGTCCGTGTTATCCGCTATCCGATCGCTTCGAGCTTTTGGACGTCCCTTACCGCCGCATTAAGGTATTCCACCGGGTGACGGAATACTCGCACCCCCGGTTTGGGAAACCATCACGATTAGATATAAGAGAAAACCCTGGATTGTGAGAACCAAGATAGAACATTTGTTATGAGACGCATCTCCAAACAAAGCACCAAAAGCGAATCACGTCATATCGATTGATCGATCCGGCTTCGAGTTAATTGATATGTTCTAACTCACTCAGTTAATCTAACTCACTCAGTTAATCAGATTGCAGCTGCGCGATCGAATACCTGTACGTTATCTGAACCGTTTTCACACGTGCACTTTCTGCTGCCCCTCTGTAATGTGATTCGTACCCACTTCGACCTATAAATGTAGAGCCTCTGTGGTCTAATTCGGAACTCGCTTCGCCCTTCCAATAAACGCTGTTGCCGCACCTATTCTTTTTCTCGGTTCTGGGTCAGCGATTGAGCGCGTTACATCAACATTCCTCCTTACGGTTCATACAACATGTTTAGGAGTGATGTCGACAGCAAAACTAAAGCCTAGCGTGATCGTCGATCCTGAAGTTTGGCTAGTGGAGAAGAATAAATGGAAACTGATTTTGCTCTAGATATATCTAGCAGACCGTTCATGCTTATTCGTGCTACTTATCCATGGTTGTCGTCTATCAGTGAAGCTATCAGCTCGGCAGATTTCACACTCCTCCATAACAATTGCAGAAGATTAAAGTGCTGGGTGGAACACTTTGAGAGCCAATTTAATTGGCATTCCACCTCTATCATTTCGTGTCGAAAACTTGCAGTGTAACTCCCTGGTCGGTAGGTTATGGACCACCTACTAAACCTGAGGTCCGCAATGGAATTTCAGCTCTCAAACGTAATTGAGCTGCTGGCCCAGAGGATCTCGTGCCGACACTTTTTAAAGAAGGTGGAGAGGCGTTAGTAGGGGGTTAGTTCACTTGTTTCAACTTGCATGGATGACAGAGACCATCCCCACGTGCTGAGTGTCACTCGACAGTAGTTCCCATATTCAAGAAATGAATCCGGAGCTCTTGTGAAAACCAAGGAGAAATCAGTTTGACCCCAGTCACTGCTAGGGTTATGGCATTCATTATACCTCGTCGACTCACTACAGCTCAGGAGGCAAACATTAGGGAAGAACAGGCAGGGTTTCGTTCTGGTCGGGGATGTATAGATCTCATTTTTACTCTTCGTCAAATTCTGGAGCAGCGTCATGTGTACCGCCGGCAAACAACTGCCGAATTTCTCGACTATAAGGGTACGTTCGATTCGGTGGATCGATCTACACTTTTAGAGTCGCTTAAACACAGGGGTGTACCGACCAAGTATATGAACATACTGTCGGCGCTTTATTCCCATGCTTCAGCTCAGATTGGGGCTTTTTTATCCAATCAGATCTATAACTTTGCACATATGTGTCTACTCTACTACACATTATTCTCAATGTCTTTCAAAAGATCAACTACTGCCTGAACTAGATTTGTCGGATTTACGACGTGTCCTTTCGAGGAACCATAATAAGGGTATGTATTATGACGATGTTCTATCGAGTGAGTTTGGGAAATGCAGGATTAACTGAAAGTACTGTGGTGGCAGGAAAAATCCGTTTCCTAGGTATACGCACTACAAGTGTGAGAATAAAAACACAAGCGGACATTTATTTTCAACAATTCATCTTTACATAGATAAACTCAGACTGAGGTATCAACGAGGACTTATAACAGAGAAACTATGTTACTGGTCAATCAGTAGGCAATGACATGATTCCTTCTTTATGTCACGCTCGTCTACTGACTGAATCTTGCAAGTTAGTCATCAATACTGTTGACTGGAAATCGATGTGGACACATTTTCTGAAGAAGTCGTTTGTGATGACATAATATTGAGTCAAGTAACCCGATTTTGATAATCCAGGTAGAGTAACGTTTTCATTCGGTTGACTTCTGGTGGGCTATCTGGCACAACATTAATCACTCGAGGCTTGGCCAGCCTTCACCTGATCGAATGAGCAAAGATGGTATTGTAATGGTTCCCCGTGATCAAACCAACATGGTTTGGCGCTCCCAATTTGTTGTTAAATTCGTCCTGACTTTCGACTGATATAGCAAAACCAGGACCATCAGTTCAAACCACACCGGAGAAGTGGGACAAATTTGGCATGGAGTTTGGTTGTGACAAAAGTTCAGCTGATTGCCTGGTCCAGTTTATTCGTTAACTAGCCACGTTGTCGACCTTGAACGGTACTCAGGTAAACACGGTCTTCTTTCTTATATCTTGTACCTCTGTTCTGAATAGTATTCACATCGTATTTGTAGTGATAAGTCGTCTCAGTAGCCAATATCAAGGATTACGTTCTCTACGAATTAAAGCATATTGCCTGGCACATTACTTGAACAAATTTCAAATGCACTATCACGTAGGCAACTCATATGATTTCCGTTCTGTAACCACAGCCTAGCAGTGAAAGTCTGTGTACTGACATGTCCAGGTATTTCTACGGTAAATACCGCATTAAATAGTGCCGCCCACCCCTCGACGTAGATAAATACTTAGGTAGCTATGATTTTAGACCTCATCCCCAAACGAGAACATAGGCTACTTTCAGAACAGAAAGGGAGCCTAAAATATGTATGGTTGGACGAGACTCTTGAAAAGTTAGACATAGACAGTAATGACCAGACAGTTTTAAACGGTCAAAAAACGCCTTTGTTGATCAGAAAATGACCCGTAATGGCCCGATGAAGCCCATTAATGACGAAAAACACTATAGCGACGTAAAAAATACCGATTTCTGCGTCATCTATCCCTTTGATATCACGCGGGCAGACAAAAATCTAACACGTTCAGATGAGAAAAGTAACACAACAGAAACTACCATGGTACAGAGGAATATCATTGCTAGAATTGGACCCGCTCATGATAGACTCAGTCATAACGAAACCTTTTTACAGAGGACAGCTCTGAGTACACCTAACATGAATGAGACATACAATGTCAGAAGCACGGTCTGTATGGAGAGTGGACACAGGGAATTCCCACTAGAACGAAAAAAGTCACTTATAACGAATTCGTGCAGAGTTTACCGTGGCATTCATTGATTTGGCTTATGATTCTCAACACATTCCATCGGCTAGACACTATCGTTCACACAGTCCTTTGAGTAACCGTTACCTCCTCCCTTCCCTGCTTAATTGGGACCTGATTTAATGAACGTGCCTATCGAGCGGACTGCATTGATCTTGTACGCAATCAATGAGGTGGATCGAAAATGCCTCAGGGAAATTATGGTGATATGCACCAAACGATGCAGGTAAGTTCTGTCATCTTTTTTAAACCTGTCTAGCATTATCGTATGGTAAAATTGTTGACATCACGGTTAGCAAATAAGTTTCCCACTGGGAGATAAATGCCCCGGCTTGACCAAGAGATCAGTAACCATTGTTCATCTGCATGAGAGCAGTGGACGGAGGCAAACCCGAGCAGGCCCCAATGCAGGAAAAACAGACTGGCCATTCTGAATCAGACCTGGCCCCGTGAACACAACCTCTCGGCCCGTTTAGTTTGTGATCAATCGCACATTCCGACATCAATGTTTTGGGGCATGACTGCTCCAGCGAAATCAAGCCTGTCTGCCCCTCATCGGCTTAGAAAATCAACTGACACAGGCCGTGAGTCACAGTAGTTTCGTTCTATCTATCACTACATTTCACGTTTAGAGTATTGTAATTAGCAAAGCAGTGCGGTGCCCAGTGAATAAGACAGAATGTACGTACACAACATAATTCTGAATAAGAGTGGTTACAATGAATTTATGTTGAATTTAGCGACTTCGTTATGAGCAAGTTCAACCGTAGCTAGTCGAAATAGGATAGCCAAACATACATGTCTGAATTTTCTATTCAATCACTCAACAACATCGACTTACTTTATCACCTGGGTAGCCAAGCCGTGTTTCATTACTGCCCAGCTCACGGACGTAGCAATGACCAAACAAAGTCGATCGTGTGACACCGAACTTTAATTCAGAATGATGTGATTGTGTACCGGAATATGAGGATAGATACAATAAAATATTCGTATAGAGAGGGAGAAAGAGGGGATAAGTAGATACAAAAATACCTAGCTGATACGTTGTGTACGTTTCAAGTCAATGACTATACTCCCCCCAACAAGGATGTGTCGTCTTTCAGACATTCGTTCACAGAATGAAACACAAAAAGATCGAATTTACCATGCGTCGTACGCATGCAGGTGTAGTTGCCGAGACAGAAGAGAATAACTCTAAGCTGTTTTTTGGCCGTTGTGTTGGTGACGGTGGGTGCGATAGTAAATAGGAGACAGACCAACAAGCGATGGTCTGTGGCGCTAGCAAATGTCAGCTGGTTATACTTGGTCTGATAACAGGTGCGGTTGAACAGGACTTATGTGGTCTGACCAATCAAAAAGAATGCGTCACACGGGGTCAATCAACCTCTCACATCACTTGCCTCCGAGCGCGTGGGGGCATCTGATCTAAATATGAGAGTCAAACAGATCGTCTGGTAATGGATTCCATGCAAAGAGGACAGGTTCGTAATCAGCTGCAATTGAAAAGGTTTGAACTAGTCGGAGCACATGGTCGGAGACCGAATACATCAACAGCATCAATCGCGTAGAGAGTTTATTCACAAGTGCACGACAGTGGTGAGAACAAAAAATGAAACAATTTCCTATAATGGCAAGAGGTATCACCTCTACAGACAAGTTTTGTTGTCTGTTCATGTGTATGTATGTGAAGAGGTGCAAATTACATAGTTCCCCGTGTTATGTTTGGTGTTTGAAGAAAAATTTCGAAAAAGATTGATTGTCGGATCCGAATTTGTTTGTAGAGACGACGAGCACGATGATGATGATGAGCACAATGTAAAATGAGAGAGGAAGTAATCTATCTCGAATTGACAAAAATATGAGGGAAACCGGGTAGGCAAGAAACCGTCTCCAGATACGTGACGGCAGATCGATCATGATGAACGGGCGCAATGGAGACTCAATAGACAAGCGGAGTGACGATGGTAATACGTGAACAAATAAACCAGAAAATATAGGTTTGCAATTTGAGAATTGATCAATTAATCGTTGTAAAATCATAACAATCCGGTCTCCGTATTTGTTTGAGAGAGAGAGAAGGGGGGAGATGAAAAGGCCTAAACAAAATTGCCTCAGAAAAATACAACAAATGAATCTGTAGAACAACTTGCTGAATGAAAAAATAAGATTTTAACGATAAATAATCAAAATGAATACTATACTTCGAACACGAGAGCACGTAATAAAATGACCGTGAGGCATGGGATACAATGGCATGTTCGGGGTTGCACGGGGCAGTTGATCGATTGGCAACCATCGCTCAAATTGCATGAAAAAATCATGTATGAAAGCCCCGAAATGGTATTGTGCACAAGAACGAACAAACCATAAAACCATAGAATGTGCCAATCGACACGCATCCACGCTTGGAAACAAACATACATATTAGCACAGTCAAAGTAGTAGTTTGTGGTATTAGATGTAAAATTTCACAACTGGTATCCTCCATTTCCAACTTCACGTTCGGTAAAAGCACACAACTAAGACTAATCACGTGGACGATAATAATGAGTCCAAATCGATGTGCAGCGGATACGCCGGGAGAACGGAGATTGATGTCTGTTTGGCTGTTTGTTCTAATGCGTGCGTGTGAAGGTGTGTTGTGGTACCTAATACGTGCGCCCATCATTATGGTCTGCTTTTCAATGAGAAGATCGGCAAGAGAGTCGTACGCGCTGGTCAACAGACGTGCTTGTATGAAGTGTGGATGTATAAGGCGCTAACGGTGAATACAACAACTATAGTAGTAACAGTCACAATAATTAACAGGGGAAACATAAAAACAGAAAACCCACAAGAACGATCAGTATGAGATGAGAAAAAGAAAGGGGAGATGAGAAACGGTAGAAAAAAGAACACAAGATCATCAGCATGCGTGATTGTTAAACAACCGGGATTTATGTTTGTGTGAATAGGGCACATATACGGATGAATCTTTTGGTTTACAAATTATTTGCTCGTAAACAAGTAGGTGGATTTCTATGACATAACGAAACGATCAACTCTAAACTTTTGTTGATGTGATCGTTGTGTTTTGAAGAAAAGTAATCCTAAGGCTTGAAATTGACGGAAAACATCACTATCAATAAGAATAACAATTTTTGCGATCTAAGACGTTTGCGGTCGGATGTGATCACTTTGAATGCATTCTGTTTAGGTCATAGGACATAGTCACCGGTTAGATGCGACGAAAGAAGGTGAGGATTTGGGTGAGCAAGCGACAAACAGACGGTTCGATTCGAAACGTATGACTAACCAAATTGATTGGTTGGAAAACCACACAAATTGTCCCGATTGAGTGTGATTGAACTGGTCACGATAGCAGTGTCACTAGTATCATTGCTACTACTTTTACTGGTCGTGTTGAGCACAGGGCTGTTTGAATTGTGAATTGATTGAGACAGATGAGGACTGGACGCTTGTAAATTATATTCACCGGTAGTAGTTGTTGGTGCCATTGAAGAACAAGAGGAAGATGATGGAGAGGAGGAGGAGGAGGAAGAGCAGCCAGGCGGATTAATTCTATTGACGGAAATTTCGTTAGGTCCACCAGTACTGTCAGTGAACAGATGTCGCTGCAGTTGCGTTTCATCAAAACTCAACTCTTGATGATGTCTTTGAGATGTAACTGATGGATATTGATCTTCAGATTGCTGTTGTTCACGTGGTTGTGGTAACGGTTCCGGCATGCCATAAGTTGGTAAATGCTGTGGTACATAATGGTGACGTCTACGTCGTTTGACATTACTCATCGAGGAAGATGAATGATGATGTTCATGCAGTTGTTGACTGTTGTGCCCTGTGTGTTTTGCATGCAATGTGTGAGAGAACTCATCTGATTGGTCGGATACTGATTTGGTTTTGTGAAACCGGTGATCGTCCGGCTCACCGTATTGACGCCATGTTGGATCGAGATAAAAGGGTACGTTTGATGTATCCGGCTTGGTTAACGAATCATTCAGATGCTGTAGATGATGAGAATGTTGATGATCTTCCAAATGGCTGCAGTCATGCATCCGATTTGGATTTATAGTAAATGAAGCCTGACTAACCCCAGATTCTGGTGTGGCTGTGGACGATTTTCCATGCATAGTTTCTAGCACACAAGGAGTGGATTTGGGTGGAAGTAGATCTCTGCATGCCCAACTCGACTTAATGGGATCATCGGCATCCATATTGACTGAGTAAAACAAGTTTTTCTCTGACAAGGATTGAGGGACATATGCGTCCGGTGAGACGTTCATCGGATCCGTATTTGAATGAGGTAACAGTTCTGTTGGTTTCATTTCGACTGATAACGGAGAACTACTGCTGTTACTCATACGCCCCCGTGCATAGGATCCGCTACACATTTGATAGGTATCAGCTTTTGACGTCACTTCGCCCGTCCCGTCTCTAACCGACAGGCCTGCCGGTGTGCCCCTTCCGGTAACCGTAGTGTGCACCGGTCCGTGCCGGGAGTTATCCAAATGAGCACATGAATCCGTATACACACTGGTGGGTAACCGCGTTCCGGGCATCAATTTAGCCAACTCAGAAACCACGCTAGTAGCCAAGTGCTCAGTTGTACCCGAGTCTGCTGAACCGATCAGGGGTGTGGACAAAGGTGTGGTCGAGTGAGCCTCTAGTGTTTGTTTCGACCTCTGTGTCATTTCAATGCGCTTCCCACTATGTGTACTCCCAAGTGATTCAGGACTACTCGGATCCACCTCCGCATGGTTTTCCATACACACATCGACTCGAAGCTCACCGGTATTCTGAGGTCTGTGCGATTGTGACTCTGACAGAAAATTCGATTTGCAGATGTCATTCTCGTCAATTAGGGGCTTGTGGCGCGCTTTCTGAGAATCTAGCATAAATTCCAAGGTGTCTTCATTGTTCATTGTTCCAGTCGTTTTGGTCGTGTTAGCATTATCATCCAACCCAGTGCTTAACACAGTATGTCCGAGAGTTACGTTTTTGGCATTGACGTTAGCACCTTCGCCACCTACAGCCATTGTGGTATTTCTGATAGCTGGGGACATGGCCGGAGAAAGCGAGGGTGGCTGGATACGGTACGAATGTGATTTGTCACCAACACTGTTATGAGCATTGGTGGCGGTGATGGCCTCATGGGTACTCAACAGATTCGAACCCACATCAGGCGGTGTTTCGGCACCTAATCGCACACTGTTTTTATCGCTGAATTCTCTACCAAGAACATAACGACTGGATTCTAATTGGTTTCCAGCATTGAATGCCTCTGGTTCCAAACGTGGGCAGTGCTGGTGTGCGGGTGGTGGGGCAGACACTTTCGACTGATCAGATTCGACGTGAGTGTGTGAAACAGTGTGTGAATGCATTTGATGTTGAGACCTAATCGCATGCGGTGGATGGCTGTGTTGATCACCATAATGATCCACCATGGCCGACGAAGAGGAAACTGGCGACGGGGGCATACGTTTAGTGTTGTGAAGCATTGGTTGTGATTGCGTCAGGTTTAATAATTGATGTTCTCCACTGCTTGGTGACTCCGCGTATGGATGGCGTGGGGACACGCTTAAAGATCGCGTGGATGTTACGTTCCCGCTAAGATGATGATCAAGGTCACGTTTGGCGTGTAAGCTGGCTGCAGCAGCCGCTGCAGCCGCTGCTGCTGCGGCAGCTGCGGCCGCCTCAGGATTATAATAACCCGATTGCCCCAAACCAAAGTTATTCTGAGAACGGAAGCTGCTAAATGGATTTGGTAATTGGGACAATTTTCCAAATGGTTGGTTCAACTGGTGTTGTTGAAGTTGCTGTTGTTGTTGTTGCTGCTGTTGTTGATGGTGATGATGTTGCTGCGCTGCAGCTGCTGCAACCAAATGAGCAGCAGCAGCATGGGAATTGTGTAGTTCTGGTGGGAGATGATGAAACAGTTCAGTTTCGGCGCTATAGTTAATCGGATTGTTGTGTGGCCTACCAGCTGAAAGTGGACTTACCCTACCAGTCTCATTACCCATGGAGCATATCGGGCTGTTGAAAAACGGTCGATTGACAGAATCCCCCACACGGTTACCTGCACTGGTTGCCGCAGCTGCTGCTGCAGCACATCTAGCAACAGCAGCTGCCGCCGCAGCTGACGCGTGATGATGAGGACGTCCTTGCAGATGGCCATCACTTGGTAGTACGTTTGACCCACTTGTTCCGTTTCCCCCATTCGCTCCTCGACTTAAAGCAGCAGTGGCTATCGCCATTGGATGAGTGCGAAAACTAGCCGGGAAAATGTCATCCACCGATGGCTGATTCCCACTCAAACTTGTTCCATCTGTGGGCGCAGTGTTTGCGGCTTCTTTGTGACGGTCCATATGTTTTGCTAAATAGGTTTCCGAGTTATAACTTTTCGTGCAAATTGGGCAAACGAGAACCTAAATCAAGGTAATCAGAAAATGGTGAAAATGCTAAATGACTTCCAGTATGTACTACGTATGTGAGGATTAAAGGTGCAAATGAGGTCGAAGTACTTAAACTGAGCATATGTGGACTAAAGTGGGCATTTGAGGAAATGATGGCTTTGCAAGAAACAGACGGTGAAAAACGTGACACACGTTTGCAGATACACGGTGCTCTCTTTACATTGATATTACCCATAGGAAACACTCTCTAGCAACAACCACCTTGAGAAAAAACACCTCAAATTCCATACAGCAATCACTTTTTTGATGCACGACCTCCTTATTGTGATCGTTGTCACAAAAACATTCCCATAAAGTCCATTAATGTGTTTCAGGTTTATTTACTTCGTTTTTAACATCAGTTTGTGATTTTCGGCTGAGTAGGCAACTGATAGAATCGATCACATAAACTAGAGGGGATTGATTTACGCCAATCGTAAACAACAGACATCGGTTAGAAGATGTCGACTCCGTTTAGCACAAACTCCTACAACGAAGTCTCGTGATCGTTGAAGATAGAGATGTGACAATGTCGAGTATTCGATGGATAGACTAACGATTCTGTTTGACTGCAGTGTGAAAAGTTATAGACTGACTATCTCCTAAATGTCAGAGCCTCAGATGCTTCCCAAAAGAACACCCATTCCAGTCGTAGAGTTGGGTACACATCAAATTGAAAGGTCTAGATTAACATAGTAATTCTCATCACCTGGTACAAACGAATCAACAAGTGACTGAACTCGAGGATAGGTAGACTGTTTTGCAGCTAGATAGCTGTATGATTTATTCAACTGTTCTAACGGAAAATGATCGATATGAAATAGTAATCAATTTAGAAGAGTCATCTAATAACGATATGGTTCCTTTGTTGCTTTCAGCTTGGTGGCCATTTTCTGAGTATGCCATATTTTGAGGGATGTGCCTAATATAATAATCGTCCACAAAGACGCCTAAGTGACCATCAGTAGGAAATTAACGAGGAAGAGAAAACTCCAGCAAGTGGATACAACTTAATCACAAGGTAATTCAACCAACTAGAAATTAGGAGTAGTTGCAACGTAAAGGAACGTAAACCAGCCGTCAAAGTGTAACCGTTCTCCCCAGTTGGTTTCAGTCACACACTCAAGCGAGGCAAACGTTAAGTAACCAGCACTCGGAGATGCCATGACAAACTAACTGATCTTTTTGCGACATACCATATCGCAAGTAGTTGGTATGTTCATACCATAGTGTCTTCCTTTTCTGATGTTCAACCCTCCTCCCCCTCCTTCACAGTTACCAACCTTCGTGGTCTACAAGGGTAATCGATTTTTTACAGGTTCATCAGTAGAAATTGAAGTTCGTGTTTGATACGTTCTCGTCATACGTCCTAACAACTCTACAGGTTTTTCTATAGGTGATAAATCGGTTCACTGTCAACTGACTTCCGACTTTTTTATTCTTCCGGTTGATCAACTTGGACGTGTCAGGCATTAATGCACAAAATGTCAATGCTGATCAATGCAATATTGAAATTTAGAACAAATAAAGCTGATTTTTTAAAATCATCTGGATGAAGACAACAGACCAAAAAAAATTTTAATTTTCTTCCCACTATTGAATTAAAGCCTAGTTCTAATTTTTTGCCATTAATCAAATAGCTCTGATCGGATTAGGAAAACAGAATCAGTATTATAGATCACATCTCACCTTTGCATATCGGTTCCCCGAGTGTTTTGCCTGCATGTGCACATCCAATTCATCTTTGGTATCGAACGACATAAAGCACTGCTCACATCGATGAGGTTTCCCTTTCATGTGTTGGCGTTGATGAGATTGTAGATTTGACATTTGTGTGAAACTTTTCATGCAGATTGTGCATCTAAATTATGGAATGAATATTTGATATATTATTATACTACTTGTTAGTAGTGACTGAAACGCGTCATAAAAGTTGTTGCAGACCATAAGCAAATCAAATTATTGCAGGTCAGGTGATATTAGATAAAGCCAACAGGAAAGATAGATAGAAACGGATTACCTTATTAGCAATTAATCACAGTGTATATCAGTCAGTAACCTTAACTTTATTTCCTTCAAAATCGCATTAAGGTGAAAGCGGTAGGAGAGGTACATGTGTCATGAAAAGTCCGGCGCACAATAAAAACGAAAGATCCGACTTTTTTCTCTCTTCATTCAAATTCACCAATCTCAAAAAACCTCGGTGTAAGATACAGGGGTATAAACTCGAGCATCAAATCATTCCTCAGAACAGTGTCCTTCAAGCCAGTCGAATTCGGATTGGCCGGCTTGTAGGACCGACCTTCTAATTTCAAATCGTTTGCCACGTAGTCAATTATTTTCTCCTGGAAAACACAAATCAAGTCTCGAATAAGATGCGTGCTCAACAAAACTGATTTTAAAATCAGTCAAGAAGTCCAACGTGATTTCCAACTTGTGCATAGGCAGGATAAAGGTCAAGCTATAACCAGGACCATTACGACAGCAATTTCTTGATGGGACGAAATTGCGGCAATAGTCTTTTTTTTCGGCCGAATTTCGGCATCAGAACTTCTATGGAGGACGGCTCTCTAATTTTAAACTGTTGAAAATGCTGAAACATTATAGGATGTCACACACGCGTGCTCCAGTCTCATCGCCAGCAACAAATCAATAGAACTTGTTGGATGCACCTTTGTCCAAGGTGAACGTCCAGGCGGAATCTATGCAACGGCGTTTTACATAATCAGACAGGTCACAAGGAACTCATCTAACAAACTTCCTGCTGACATTAAAGTGGTTGTATACGACTTTTCTGAAGGTTGGGACATTCACACCCAAAATTGACGGTAGATGGTTTTCGAGTTAGTCACTGTCGGTGTCTTAATATCAACCAGATTTTGTCCATCAAAGGCAATTTTGCGGCATCCCGCACCCAGGTAGACTGCAGCATCAACAGCCTAGTGGACCTGATGTTCGTGAGACTTGTTGGTGGTACAAACTACTTTTCTTGTCTCTAACTGAAAGAAAATTTACAGTACTTTTAGAAATACAGTTGAAAAATTCGACTTCCATGTGAACAAATTGAAGTTTATAAGCAACACTAAAAATAAATTAAGGCTTCTTCACGAAGTTATTAATTGGAAGGTTTGTGCGTAATTGTCATTGTTTGTCATTTATGAGGTACATCATCTCATACTCCACAGTCTTCTCAAAAATGGATAGTTTATTTCATCAATCAGAACCACTGATGTATTGTTGTCTATGATAATGAAAACAGATTTCTAAATGATATGTCGCGTCTCAAGTATATATGCAACGTTCGGATTAACATTATGGCTTTTACCAACATTTTCCCGTTTTGACTAACCAACTAGAAACAGCCAAGGAAAGTATTCTCGTCGTTTGAAATAGTGTAAAACGAGCGGGTCACTACATGACCCAAACAAAATGTTACGTTTAAAAAATAAACACCCCCACTTTATCTCCACAGATCAATAGAAAAAAAATCAAATGGGCCTCAAACGGTTGGGAGTGGAAAGCCATTCTGTTAGGCTTAACGCTTGTGTACATTTTAAGACATGAGTAATTCACTGTTAATATGTAAACTATAACGTCTCGCCGTACAAGAGACGGATTTTACCAACCAAAATTAATATATAATCAGTAAAAAAACCAACTGTTGATACTGATGCTAAATTTTCCTACAACCATGAGAATAAAAAGACAATGTTAAATCACTCCTGGCGATTTAGGGTAATTCACTCAGTAACGCGTAGTTGACAATTCCAATAACGCTTATTCAGACGGTCGGGTTAACGGGACTATCTTCCAAGTCCAAAAAACGTCAGAAAAGGCGATCGATAGGATTGGAATTTATACGGTACTGTTTAATAAAATTACAACAAAGGTACTATCCCGCCTTGAGTGTGGATCAACCGGGTATATAACTTATTCAACAAAGGAGTTCAAAATGGGGCAGCTAAGCACGTGTTTACAAACAGCCACTAGTCAACGAGAAATGACCTCATTAAAACAATCGGGTAGAGATGAAGGTGAGAACTTGTCAAACAATATCAAGGAGGAAGTCTTAATAGACAGGCAATGATACTTAGATAAAAGAAGAAAGCAAGCATTTATTGTGCAGTAATTATACAAAATTCATCACGATTGTTTACTGCACACAGAAAAGACAAATAAAGACAAATTAAGGATTGGCTTTGTACAAACAAATCAAACATACCTCAGCGGATTCACCGCTCCGCATCATGCCAAACAAAGGACAACAAACGTGCCAGACGAACTTCAACAGGTCCAACAGACAAGTTTATGGATAGCAGAGAAAAGAGAGAACGAACTTTACTCATAAAATCCTTTTACATCTAACAAACCAACAACCGGGTAACAATTAAGAGTAAACTAGTATCTGTTAGACAGTTATTTTAAGACGGTTTTCACTGTAAATGGCTTTTGATATATCGGCTGACCAAACAGTGTGGGATGAAAGGAAGATTTAAGTGGTGAACTTAAAATGATAATTTTTAGACTGACGAAAACATTAATAGTATGAAGTGGTTGTGTCATGTTGTTACGCAAAGTAATCCTCTGAATGTTTAACGGAAATGAGTCAATGCAACCAATTTATTATTTACGTGAAAGAAGAAACGCATTAGAAAGTTCCTCTTCTTGATTTCTTTTCCTTAGCCAAAACAATATATCACTACATTTCGATGCGTTAAGAGATAGACTTCGGAATTCTGAACATCATGGTTGTTGTTTGAATAGACTGTCCAGCAAGGCGGAGGAAAATCGAGTTGTGTTTGATGTCCAACATCACTTCATATGTGCATTTGATTACAAAAGTGTGACCTTTAACTGACATAGATGCCATATTATCAATTGAAACTAAGAACGGGAAGAGAATTGTATCCTGAAGCTAATGATGAGTGGCGATAAGGCTTGACCATCGATCTGAATAAACTGGCTTTGATTTGTAAAGTAATCACTTAAAAATCTGGTTGAACACGACTGAATGAACTCGTTCAAGGCTCGTTATCAGACATCTGTCCAATCACTACTGTCTCTCGATGCGTACGACTGAGTGCAGACACTGTCACTGTAACAACTGAAGACAGGTGTCGGCCACCAACCCGAATGATCAGTTTTCGCAGCCGTAGAACAACACTACTCCACAAGATGCCCTATACACGTGTTTCTCTTTCCAAAAGGACTTAACTATGGTCACAATGCAATAGATCTCATCCTATTTAACTTCTGAGTGCCTCATGGTTTACTAAGAAATCACCGGATTTACCCCTTGAAAATTGAACAAAAGGGCTGTTGACGTGGGACCGGGTTGTCTCGGTGATGATAGCCCGTACGTTCAAAATCGATAATGAACTTGTGCTCGGCTACTGTTATCCTACCGTACACGCAACGTATGTAATCCCGTTGATAATCAAAATAAAAGCCGGTTTTTGAAACAGAAAATGGGATAGCTGGAAACTGGGAACTGCCTAGACTGACCTTCACTTCATTGCTCCGAGTACCCAATCACCCTAAGAGTCGAGTGAAAAGAGTGGTTAGATGAATTATTCCAGTTGAGTTACTCAAATATACGTCATCCCACTGCGCGCATGAGTGCATGGGTCTAGATAGTCAATGAGGTGAAGTATGCACTGAAATCGCGCTTTGGAAATCACGTGCCATCTTACATATATCTTACTAGATCAATAAGTCCGTTGCGATTATCCAAGTTAAGCGTATCTGCTATTTCGATGGTTTAACTGACCGTTTACCCAAACAAATGATACGATGAGACTGACAGCAAGTTATTAAAGGTTCACCAAAGGCTGAACCGTTTTTCTGATTGCTGACCTTCAATACGATGTGGCGCAAGTAGAATGTATAATGATCACATCCCAAACACATTTTCCACCGATATGTGAGGGAGACACTGTCATTCCCACTAAATTGGTTAATGAACACATCCTGCTCTTCTAACGTGGTGGTTCATCACCATGATCGAGCACAACAATGGAATTTTCGGGAACGAGATCGGCTTCGGTCTATGTCATCGTGGCGGTTGGTTTCCGAATAAAATGATGCCGCACCTATTGCGAAGGAGCTCTTAAACAGTCGGTTGGTACGATGCAGAAGTCAGCAAGATATTGAACTAGTGGCGATTGAATCCCTGTTCCATGATCGGGTCATTTTATCTGTTTTGGAAGTTTGGTTCCAAGACAAATACGATTTACGTTTGTCAATTCCATAGGAAAATGTGCGACCATCCTCAGCGTCTGGACCGTCAGCATATGAGAAAAAATTCGGCATAATGACACAGTTGGAAGTCAGCCTAAAAAACAGTTACTATTGCTACGTTCAAGTCAAACTTGACCTAATTACGCGTCAATGTACGTACTTATGGCGTTGATGAAGAGATGAGTATCAAAAAACATTTCAACTCCTTGTGGTAGTAACTATTACAGACTGACAAGTCGAGTTGGATCATGTACATCCACACTGATGAAGCGCGAACAAGTTACATATTGAAGAATTATCTGTTTCTAAGACTGTTGTCTTTTCTGACAGTGTTCAACTAACGAACCGAGTATATGTTGAGCCAAACTCTGAACAGTAGCTACACTTGGAATATGCTGGCTTTTACTGGAAAGGTAGATGGTAACGTTACTGGAAACAGCCATAGAATGCAGTGGTGCTCGAATCTACCCAAAAGTTTCATGTGATAACTTACTCACGAAGTCACTAAAGTGAGAACTGATAGCGATGGGCACAGTGCGAAAGGACAAACTGTACTCCCCATTTGTAATTTCAAATGCGAAGGAATAGGGTAGTCTTTTATTAAAATTCCTTTTCACAAACACCATCGTCACACTTGATTCTTACTATGTGAAAAAAAACAACAATGTAGTCTTGAAGGGCGTGGTCATCAACAGCAGTGCGGATAAGAAGCTAACCAGCATCTTCGACAGCAGCAAGAATAAGAGAGAAGTAGAAGATTTACAAACAAAGTCACTGGAACGCACAGTTGTAAGCGAAAGACAACAAAGTAACCTTTAGTGTTGTCAAAGTGTTAACTATGCACCTCCGTGTTCCAGAATAAAGTAAACGCGAAGTGAGATATTGATGAAGGATACAAAAGGTAGTTAGTTTTTCCATATCTGAGAAACGTCTTTTTCGCATCCTGCATTAGTAAGAGAATAGAACGTCACAAAACTCAATCTTCTATGGTAGCTTTGTCTATGTCTCGTAACACGCCGAAATCCTTATCCCACGAATCAAGTTCACAGCACGAGTGGAAGAGATGATAGGATTGCTTATCTAAGAAGGATTTCTCAACGTAAGACATGCTACACACAAATTTGTCTGTCAATCGCATGCTCACACTATCACGTACTGCCACCCCCGATAAAAAGGGCGCACAGATTGGTAACGTACAGGTGTAGACTGATTTATGTGATTTTAAAACACGGATTTTTACCTTGTTATCGGTTTGTATCCCAGATTACTTTTGACCCAAAACGCAAGTAGAATAACCAAGAGTTGAATATTGCATAGGGATTAGGAAAACTTTTGGACAAATTCAAGTCAAGTCGGGTCGAATCAAAAAGGTAGTTATAACACGATTAAAAAAAGACCAAGCCGATACCTTACTTGTGAACTTAGCTGTGGAACAAGCTCAAGGATCGATAAAGGCTTGCTCATCGGCGGTCGCAGCACACTTGGTCGAATCGAACCATCTAATCAACCCGGCCGATTCATTCAAACTGATCTATCGAGTTTGTGGAACGCAATCGAAGTGGGTCAAAGGTCGTTTATTAGCCATCGCAGAAGCTATCGCAATTCGCTTACAATCATCTCCGTTATGCTCACAAAAACCTCTGGTCAAAACACTGAACCTTCCGTGGCCACGTATCAATAGCCCGGATCGATCTATAACGTAGGAGTGTCAAGAACATTGACAACCGAAGTTACTGGCGTCACATAGTTAGACTTCACGAGACTGACTAACGTGACATTATTGATTACCATCCTTCCCTCTATTGATGTTGTACCCCTGTTGAGTCCATATAAATGTGTTGTATTTAGCGTGATGAAACACTGAAAACAAGCTTGTTCACTAGGCGCTTCTTCTCATTGTAGCGAAAAGGCGTCCAGTAAAGCACAATCTTTATTGCCCAACTTGCTAGTTACCATTCCACACGAGCGCTCGCGATTTTGAATCACAATTCCAGTCCACAACACCCCCTGGTTTCCGCTCGCTCGTTGTGTGCACTTCTACCCGGTTTAGGTGTGTGATTGCCGCCTTCTACCCGGGGGTTTTCTGCCTGCTATTCCTCGTCCGTTTATCCGATTTCGTTGAGCGATGACTTGTCCGGTCGTTCGTGCTGTCCTCCGTCTATCTGCTGTAGGCTTTGAACGTACTCTACAGCCTTGTCGAAATATTCCTGAGAGTGTTCGAATAATCACGCCTTCAATTTGGTCATCCATCCTATTTCGGCTGCCACGTCTCGCCCGTTGGTCCGATCCAGTCGAGCGATGACTCATCCGGTCGCCCACGCCGTTCTCCATCCGCTCACCGTGGGTTTTTGAACGCACCTTCCCCCTGTGTTGGGGTATTCCGCCGAGAGTTGGAATGCTCGCACTTCCTGCCTGACAGTCCCCCATATCATGACAACCGGGCATATTCACGATACTTCGCTGTATGTGCTGATCGCAGTACTGTCGGGGGAAAATGACCTCAGCACGTTGCGTGAACGTACACTCGGATGTCCGAAGAACACGATTTTGTCGCACGGTGCTCGGCATTTTTGACGAGCTCGACTGATGTTGTCACATGTAATGCATGCATTGGGTATGCGAACTAGTGTTCATATAACGTTACGATTCCAGATCTTTCTTTCAAAAACGCAGACTATTATCGAAGCGCAATTCAGCGGAATCTCGTATACCACACAGAAAAAGTTACTGAATGTGAAATTAAGGGAGTCGATAATGGAGTACTTGTTTGAATTCAACGATGAACTGGATCCAACTGAGTACACCGCGTCATTCATCAAGCATCTAACAAAAGCACTTTAGCTTTACCCTGACGTTGATGATACTCCCGTTAAACTACTCCCGTGTGTTAAGAAGTAGACAAGTGGGACTGTCTTGGTAACACCACAAATGTGCTAATTGACTCTTGTTCTTCTCACCATCACTTGAGTTGTGTTAGTCTACTCCATTTTTCAAATGTATTCATTCCACTTTTGTTTTTCGTAATACTTTGTAGCATTTTGCGTGTTTTCTCTCAATATCTAATCACCGTTTAGACAGAGCTTTGCGTAAACAACTGGCATGAATGATCGAAATGTTGTTCTGGTATGTGTTTCACGTAACGATGTTGTCTTTCCTTAGAGCAACGCGGGGGGAAAAAGGCTTCAGCTGGTGACAATAGCAGAAATCGATAACGTTCACACACGAACTGTGAAAAGCCTGGGTTTCGGCTGCATTTGGACAGTTGACAGAAACCGCATGCCCCTACACAGAATGCACTCTATCACTTGAACTATAAAAGAAACCAGGCCGAATCGCATGAGTCTCAAAATCACCCTCCGTTACCTAGATATCCCACGTTGTCACGAAATCCACTGAATGATTCACAAAATAAACTGCTCTGGCGAGATTTCTTAAGCGATGAAAACTAGCATCTATCAACACAACTCTTCAGCGTTCCATTTACATTGCTAATAGGAGAGCACGTTACGCGTAAGGGCAGGTGGTCACTATGACCAGTTCGAACAGAGCTGAAACGCACATTTTTCAAACTTACGTCTCTATCAAACCCATAACTCTGTCACCACACATCAGTACCGTAACACCCATTGATGTCTACTTGAAAACACAGCTTATTTTACAAACATTCCTCCTCAGTTCATCTGTAGAGATTTGCTTATTTTTGTTTGCAAACGATGTTTCATTTTTGTACAACAACTTTTTGTATCACCTATGCATTTTGTTGAAACTGATAAAAAGTGATCTTGCAATTCAATACAAATTTTGTGCACGTCAGTCTGCTCTTCTCTCCGTTGCGCAATCGTTTGACGATACTACACGGATCTATCATCCAATTTTTTAGCTCCGTTGTACTACGAACATCGTCGCATCCCTGATCGCGCTTCAGCAGTTCACGGCAATTCTGTGATATCACTCACTTTCGGATACTGGTAATTTGGAATATTGTGGTGGTCACCTCGAACACCTGTGAACACTTTCCTGTGAGTCAAACCTTTTTGATTACCATATCTTGTTGGAACTTTGTAACTATTTTGTCTCATTCGTTCATTTTGTTATCATCGATAGCCTAGAGAGGTACACTCGCATTTACCTAGTCT
>JTDE01000643.1:125132-172950 GCA_014338405.1 Paragonimus skrjabini miyazakii
GAAACTGATAAAAAGTGATCTTGCAATTCAATACAAATTTTGTGCACGTCAGTCTGCTCTTCTCTCCGTTGCGCAATCGTTTGACGATACTACACGGATCTATCATCCAATTTTTTTTAGCTCCGTTGTACTACGAACATCGTCGCATCCCTGATCGCGCTTCAGCAGTTCACGGCAATTCTGTGATATCACTCACTTTCGGATACTGGTAATTTGGAATATTGTGGTGGTCACCTCGAACACCTGTGAACACTTTCCTGTGAGTCAAACCTTTTTGATTACCATATCTTGTTGGAACTTTGTAACTATTTTGTCTCATTCGTTCATTTTGTTATCATCGATAGCCTAGAGAGGTACACTCGCATTTACCTAGTCTATTCAGTAACTAGTCCTGACCACTACACACCTCCTAAAAGTTTACACTTCTCTGGTAATCCTTTAAGGAACTCAACTAAGCAGCATCAGTTAGTCTGAAACCACTATCGGGAACAATCTATCAAAAATATGATGATTATTCATGACCAAACACTCAGTGTAGGCGTGAGTTAGTAAAATAAATGGAGTTGTTGACTGATTTATACGAGTCACGTAAACCGGGTAGTAATGACAAATGACCGATCAGAGTTGATGATTATGCCGCATACAAACCGCATCCAAAAGCTCATCGGGAGGTCTTCCTCGCAAGAACCGCGTGTATGCTTCTAACCATCAGATGAGTTGCATTAAGATCGCATCGGAACACTGTCAGCTTTTTAATTGTTCCTTCTGTTCTGAACACCGAGTGTGGTCACATCCAGTTAGGTAATCGGTTATTTATCGAGCACGACATTTAGATTGCAAACCTTCCATCAAGGGCATGCGTCCTGTCTAAGACCGAAATGTCTTAATCCATCATTGCATGATGCATACCAGAGGGCAAACAAGAGATGATAACGCACACCGATCCAAATCGTCATCTGTCTGATGTTAGGTGAACAAAGTATGTGTCAATTGTTATTCATGTTCTACATGAAATGATACATTGAATTTGATGAACAACGCAGTTTGGAAAGTCGATGATAATCCTAGTTCAAAGTATTAAAACAAAACATGGAGAAAATTACACCAAACAAAATCTTACAAGTTCTGGTTTGCTGCATGTTCACTGAACGCATTCGATCCACGATGTCACCAACGTCGACCCAAAAAAGTAAAACTGCGCTTTCACTATTTCCACCAAAAATTCATTTGTTCGCTTGTTTTTTAGATTAGATTTTTACATCAATATTTGTTGCGGTTGTTTAAGCTGCCATGGTTTCTACCACCGCTAAACCACACCTCTCGTAAGCCTAAAGCAAATGATGCGATTCATCATCACTGGTTTTGTTCTGGGAACTGTAATGTGGGCCTCTTAGATTTGAACACAAACTGGCGTGGGATCGTCATTTAGGTGTGAATGCAAGAAACAACCAAAACTGCAAACGACGTGTGTGTGTGTATGTATGTACGTGTGTTTGTGCATGCAGAAACAAAGGCTGATAGCTTGGCGCTGCTGACGTGCCCTTCTTCTATGTGCATGTGTGTGTTTGTAATTAGAAGTTTGTGTCCTCCTTTTCGAATCAGTGTCGCCAATCCTTGTGTTTGTTCCATGCACATCAGCTTCGGACAACATTCTTCCTTCAGTCGACGATAGTGAACAGGCGTCATTCGTTTGTGCAGTCTAAAGTGCATTGTGCACAAACCGCAAGGCTACGATAATCCACATTTTGCTCCAGGTCACAACAATCATTGCCAGTAAAATCGACGAGGTTCACTACAGACGCAGAAGCGTATAGTCAAACGTGCAGCCAAACCAGTGGGGAGTTGTGGGTATAGGAATTCATCAAGTTGCGCTCTATTTCGATATGGGAAGTGGATACATAATCACGATCGCATGTCAGTTCCATGCCCAAATTTGTTTTAAATTTATGCAGTCATACCTACTCGTGGACTTACCTCAAGGTTAAGTCTGCTAAAAATCAGCTGATTGCAGAAAAAAGAGTTACGTTACATCCACCCACCTAGCCTCGATAAGATCGGTGACCTGAACACTACGCCATAGCGATTGTGGTTGAAATGTTAGATCGGATGAGTTAGTTAAAACCAGGACAGTGGTTGTTAATACGAGGGGTCTTGAGTACGACTCTTGGCTCAAACTAAGACATACAGTACCAACAAGTTCTAGACGATGAGAGAAACTCCAGTCTATTGCTGCTTCCGCTCAAAGTTATGAACAAATGTGAATGATGTACAAATTGTAAAAAATTACGCAACAAACGATTCGGCAGAAATCGGACCAGGACAACTTGCAGTTAAATGCGTTATTTGTATACTCATGCAACTTGTCTAAACGTCACTGTCAATCGAACTTGGCACCCAATGAATATAGAGATCGACCAAACATACAGACGGAGTCCAAATACCGATATATACAAGCGGAAACAATACTGTAGAACTCTAGGAGAAAAGAAACGTTGACATATTCCAAAGAGGGTCACGCGAATGGTAGATGTAACAAAAGATTGAACCCATCAGAGATTAACTCAATTCAATCACGAAACGCCAAGTTATGGATCAATATCTAACGATCTGACGACAAAACACATTCGATGTGCATCGATGATTGATTTAAACTGACCCAAAGACAAATAGCATGTAGCCAATCGGAGATTATAGGGGGGTTCAACGAACTCAGAGTAATATTGATTCAAACAATTGCAGTCTGATCGGGTGGAAAAATGGCAATGAATCCAACAACGACGTCCCGAAGAAGGTCAGTTGGAAACAACCATTATCTTCGATTCATAACGTACTGCTCACTATAGCCAAATACAATGATGGTAGGTGACACGTAAACGAATATTGCACAGAAGCAAACTGACGTCAGTTCGTCACAAACTGTTTTTTATTCTGCTGTGCATTGGTGTACAAGTACAGGCAATCACCGGATCGCGCATCGTTACCTTGTTCGCCAAAGAGATCGAACTCATGATTTAACTTAGCTATGAGCATCACCTGATTCCAAAGGATTCACTTACCGATACGGTTTCTCTCCAGTGTGAATGCGTTCATGCTGTTGTACGTGACTGAGCTGCGTGAACCGCCGATCACAATAGCGGCACACGTACGGTTTCACTCCCGTGTGGATGCGACGATGCTGTGATAGATAGGCACAGGTAGTGAACTGGCGTCCACATTGCTCGCACCGATACGGTCGTGGATCCTGTTTGTGGGTAGCCGCATTGTGTGCCGATAAATCGTGACGCGAGAAACAAACCTGTAGAATACCGGGTTGTGTGAAGGGATGGAGAAAGAGGTATAGAACACAAAAATCTTGCGAAACGAAGGAATTTGTATGGTATAATTCATTTCATACCCCTGAATGAAGTTAGGTGAAACGAATAAACAGTAGAAAATCGTTATAAGGAGAGGGCCGTTGTAACCCAGAAAAGCTCTGGTACTAAAATGTCTCGCTTACATAAAACGGGCTTTTATGTTCACTATATCAAACCTCCTCACAACGAGTCTAGTCGTAAAGAAAAAGTTGACCTTCTACACACATATTTGCTTTCGCTATGACAAGACGTAGGTGGTGTATCACAGCTTGACATCTCATACCATCAACGGTTACTTGTTCTATTCGGCTTAATATGGCTGGACGAAGATGAACGATTTTCGAAAAAACTAGACGGAAAACCGACCGGAGCAAAACTGAATAGCGTTATCTGTGGTCATTGATCACAGCAACTGTAGGATGAGCATAGTTCATTCACGTCCACTTAAGAGAATGTAGTATGAGGATAATATGCTCAACAACCCAGAGACCGTGTCGAGAAGGGCATCTGAACCATGACTTCATAGCATATAATAATTGAACTGGAATTGATTCCGTGATAGAAAACGTGTTTCACAGGTCTTCTGTCATGGACCATGAAAAAAAGAGGGACAGCAATATGTATGTCGAGCAAAGAGAGCATTATTCGACCAAAAATGGGGAAGCCAGTTAGGTAATTAGTAAATTTCACAAGTTGTACGCTATGTCGAGATGGCCGCATTACTGGAACAAATATCACACGGTGACTAGACATACGTGCATCGAATTGGTGTGAAATGGAACACACTCATGTGATAACAAAAATGAAGTTCTACTTTATGACTTTATGCACATATTGTAGTGGATGAATAACTCGGAGACGCGATTAGCCCAACACTCGATGAAATAGCTCAACGCGGCAATGAGATATGCCTAAAGCCCACAACGAGTGAAGTGCGGACAACGCGGGCGACCGGGGGAGCCATTGCGCGATGAAATCGGACGAACAGACGAAGAATGGAAGGCAAAACACCCACGACAGAAGGCGTCAGCCACATACACACAAACCGGACATAAGTGTACATGACGTGTGAATGAAAACCGCCGCTGTTTTGACGACTGTAATTCCGATTCATGAACGTAAAAGCGTGTATAGAGTGGGAACGAACGAGTTGGACAGTAAGGATCATGTTTTGTTGAACAGCTTTTTGCTACAATATATGTACAACCATCAACTAAATTTGATATGATTAGGCGCGAGAGCAGTTCAATGGAAAGTGTCGAGGTTGTGCCACACTTACGCGGTTGGAATTTGGCAAAGCGGCAAAAAATAAATCAACTTCATACTAAGCATCAGAGGGTTTTAATCGAAGTATGAGAATCATAGTCTTTTGTGAAGCTGTAGACTACGTCCAGAACAATCTTAACCCAAACTTGGAAATTGGTTAGCTATTAACGAGTGTAGCCGCCTCTAACCTTTATGACTCTTGTGATCTTTTCGGGATGCTCTTGAACGAGTGGCGCAAAAACCGACGACCGATCTCATACAAAGCTATAACATGCACGTCCTTTAGATCCTGTACCGTTTGAAAATGCATTCCCGGAAGATTCTTCTTTAGAAAAGATTAGACATGTTCAATAGCATTCAAATTTGTGTCTAGTAGCAGTCAACATAGGTGATTAAAGAGAATCCTCCCGAAAAACATGGTAAACCGTAATAGCTGTGCGTTAGGGATTACTGCCACGTAAATCTAAAATGATTTTCGGTACTGTGATGAACAAGACCTCTTGTATTATGCCCAAATATGTCTCCTTGACCCTGAGTTTTTCAATCAAAATGTGGGGAGCCCAAGTTACCAACAAAAAAGTAATCCTAAGTCATGAGTCCCTTATTTTCTCACTTGAGCAATGGTTAAGTTTCAAATAGATAAAATGCTCCATTAGAGAGTTGCCAGACTAAATTGAGTCTAGGAAGGTTCAAGTCATTTTCACAACCAACCGCAACGCTCAACGTCACATTTTTGCGTCATCGAGACGCGAATGGAAAATGGACAGAAACTTTATCATGCATGTCCCAATGTTATTCGCTTACACGGTTCAAAGAAGTAGTCTGTCAAGTTGATTATTTTTCCGTTTGTTACCAATGATATGGTTTTGGTTATTAGTCATTTGTTGGCTATGTGTCGTCATTCCACTAGCCCACATAATATATTTTTGTACGCTCATTGTGTGATGAATGATCAAGTCGGAGATGCGATTATTCCAACACAGCGGTGGTGTGATATGACCAAAACCCATGACGGACGGATTGCGGACAACACGAGCGACTGAACGAAATCGGGCTGACAAGCGAGAAATGGCAAACGAAAATCCACGACAAGAAACGTCATTCGAACATACAGAAGTAGGCAGAAGTGCACAGGAGGTTCAAATGGAAACAGCTGCTGCGTTATGGACTGGAATTCCGTTTCATAAACGCGAGTGCGTGAATGGCGTGGGAAAGTGCTAATGGGACAATAAGGATCTTGTTTTGTTAAACAACTTTTCGTCACAACTGGAGAGCACATATGTCAATTTCAGACAGCAATTAGTAAGTTTTGTTACGATTCAAACGGTTACACACAGCTTTTTCTAATTCACCTAGGTTGCAAAGCATAAATCCCAGCCGAAGCAAAGGCATGTTACGCACAGAAACTAAACACGAGTCTAATCTTTTTTCCCAAAAGAGGTCGATTGGAAAAACCTAGCCGAGTGCGAAACCTGCAGTTAATTGCGAATACTGTTCAATTCACACGACGCGAACTGCTTGAGAGACTCAGGTTTGCATAGATGAAATTCATTCACGGTCATCCAAACAAATTAAAATGCCTTCGTTCGGAGTTCTGTTAGAGAGAAGGAGTTCTAAGTTAAAGAGTTATCAAACGAATTCATAATGTACAGTTGAAATCGAATACACGTGCGGCGTCACTCATAGGTCGACGGAATTCGTAACAAGCGTATTGTATAACAGGCAGTTTCGTTGTGGGTAGTATACTACTCACAAGTAGTATACTACCCACAGGCGACATTCAGAAACAAAAGAGCAAGCTCACAACGCCAGAAAGACGACGGATCAGAAGAGATTATTGAAAAAGTGTGTACGCTCTGTGGGAAAAGTTCCACCAAGACGAATGACAACGTACTGTCTTCCAATGCATGTAAATGCACGTCTATCGTGCAAATGAGTGTACGCGTTTGTGATTCCATTTTTAACATGACTTGTACGGGAGTTCGCGTAATAAACGACTTTGCAGACCAAGCGTCTTTTGCGGTCGCAACACATAGACTGAACAAAACCTTTTAACCAACACTCGGACTCGAGCCTGTTAACTATCAACCCGCCAAAGCAAATTGCCATATTATTGAATACAAACCCAAATATACCAAGCGACAGAATTATACAGTCACCACAATAGTTAGCCGAGTTTTCCGTATTAACAGGTAAACAGCAGTCAATTTACCATCAAGAGAAAAAACTTTATTGGTTGGTCTCGTATTGAATTTTGTTTAAGCCGCCTTTTTTAGAAAAAAGAACGCCCAAAAATGAGAAAAATAGACATGATAAAATTGCATAGTCACCGCATACATCGTAATTCTGCAAACAAGTACGACCACACGGCGTTCGGCACATAAATCCAAGACAAGACCGAAGGAGCCCAGAGCTGAGATATCCAACAAACCATCAAGTTGATCATTCAGCTGTGTATCCTAACATGTTTAGCTATTTGAAAGGCAAACAAACTCAAGAAAGTTTCTACGGAGTTGGGATAGATGCTCTAGGTTGATTAGTTCAAAGCTAAATCGCGAGAAATAACCACACGCTTTTAGTATACTAAGTATGAATCGAAACACTTTTAGTGGGAAATTATAGACACTTACCAAGGCGAAACAATAAAGGGCAGTAAAAAATGGTCCTGTGCCGGAACGTCCAAATTATGATCGCTACACATACCCAAACTAGCGATGATGTGCTCTAGACGATCAAAAAGTATCTATTGCTGGTGTATCGTTTGAAGTAGGTTATCCCTATTTTAAGGACCATGGGTTAATAGCACTCATATAATATATTGGGCAATTCCGGATTACATGTTTTATTCCCAAAGCAAACTAAATGCTACTGGTGAGCTCAAGTAACATACTTTTCAACCTACGGTGGGCAATGATGTGCCTGTTTTTGATTCGGTGAAACAGTTTCATTCATTCATTCCTGGTCAAATATAGAGTTCCTTTCAGTATCCATTGCACAGAGTATCTGAACACATTGAAATGAGGTTTCGATTTGAGTACCAAAGCGTTTGCCGTGGTATAACAGGCTGAACATAACGGTTATCGCTAGTCCGGCATCAACAAGGTAGCACACCATGCCTTTCACTTCAACACCGTGAGGTCTTATCTAGAACTATACAGTATTTCAAAAACTCCTCGTAACTCTTGTTGACTTCGCTATAAAACTTAACCCGTTCCCCTTTCAAAATCTGTCGGCTCAGCTCCTGATGACATGACGTGGACATACCAAATGCTAAATGAAATCACATGGATCACAAGAGGACGGGTTCAAGTCCAGACCACTGGTAAAGCGGAGTGGCAGTTGTAGTGCTACCAATGAGTAATTTGGCAGGTTTGATAAATTAGAATAGATCCAATTATGAGAAACCACAGTTACGGCTGGATTCCAACCAGCGACAAAGACAATGTCCAAAGGCTGCGAAGCCACTCCAGGAGCTCGGAAATTTCACACGCGGACCCTGCTGACCACCCGTCCCACTGTCTCACACGGAATCCACCAAATGATTCACGGGATCGGCTGTCCGGCAGGATTTTTTGAGCAATTCACACTGGAATCTACCAACGTCACTGATGAGCAATAAAATTGGATTACCAATGAGTAGTTTGGTAGTTCTGCTTCGTAGCTCAGCTGGCAGAGTGTTTGACGCCTCTTGGCATGCTGTTTCTGTCGCCAGTTCGAATCTATCCGAAGTCTTGACTTTTCACAACTGGGTCTCTTCTGAACTGTAGTGTTAACTGAACGACAATCGATAATTGTCTCTGAAGCCTCAGGACATTGACGTGATCGACTAATGTTAGACCGACGTTACAGGTCGATGACATCGTAGCAACCTGGAACGACCGTATGATTATATCACGATAATTTCTGTTTTGAAATAGAATTTGGCCCACTGCTTTCTAGCAAAATTTGCTCGTGTGTTGCCAAAAATGAATCCTACCGGCTTTTCAATAAGGGAGCTGTGTAAAAAGAGTTATTTTGCCCTGGGATGTATAAATGCTACAGTTATCAATTTCGACCAAAATTCCTGATATTTTATTTTACAGACCCAGATTCCAATTTAAATAACCAAACAACAAAATCTGAATTGAATGCGAAGTTATCACACAACTCGTTTGCGCAAATGAACTACGGAACACTAAGCAAAAGATTTCTGGTATGCTATGGGCATTTCAGTTCGTTTGTGTACGCCGTATATGTCCACCGACAGCTGAACACGATTTATGTAAAAATGCGAGTAACGACCACAGACTGATTACAAATCCTGACGGTCAAATGCTCAAAACCTTGTTATTCGAAAGCGTTAGAAAGTTGTAGAAGTTTGCGACATATGAAGCGTGAGTTAAATTAGACGTCCTATCGTCATACCCAGGTCCTAACACAAACTTAATTAGACCTGACTTGAATGTGTGCATGCGTTGAGTGAGTAATGGAGAAGATATCTTTGAATTGGGGCTGCTGACACGCTAAATTTCCATGGCAGTGTTAAGTGTATTTAGATAAGTGTTGAATTACAGTAGGGAACATATTTCTGCAGATTGCCTTGTCTCGTGATTTTTATGATATGTTCATGTCGTTTTATCAGCCATATTTCAAACTATACTAAAATTACTGTCAGGGCTTCCCAACTAGTTTCATGTGGATTATCTTAATAAATACAAATAAGACCAGAAAGAGTGACCAGGACATCTAGCATAATACCACTACATGACCTTTATGCAGAAAATCACCCGACGGACTCACCACTGATAATCGGAATTTCGGCAGAGTACCATGCAGGCTTGTTGTTACTATAACTCGATGTTTGTAACCCGGTCCGAAATGTGTTTCACCTGCCTCAATGAGAGCACAAATGCGCAAACGTCCTTCTGTCACGAATATCATAAGCAAGCTTGTGGTTGAGACTCATTAGTCAAAAGGTTAAGCGTTCTCTTCTAACGAGTGCCCAACAGTACACAGTCAGCCCATGTTATGTTCAGCAATGCCTACATCAAGTATAGACATGCCAGCCCTGTTGAAAGATGTATTTTAGGTCCGGACAGTAATAAGTTGGCTCTGAAAATGAAGGACTCAACCAAAAAATAGTTTCAACGCTCTTGAAGACTGAAAAGTACTACAAGTGCTTGGGATGGGATTACGTGTTGTTTATCGGTGATGACAGCACAGTAAGAGATGAACAGATGTAATCCAGGGCTACCTATGTGAATAAGTTACGTTAATAGTCATATTTTCCATGAATTTGCATTTCACAGGATTGTTTTGTGTCCCCAAGCAATGGATGCATATAAGGCAGGTTCTCAGTGTTTCTGTGAAGAGTAGTAGATACCTAGTTCAACTGTACGGTCGGCCTTTCAATAAGACTGGAAACATGTCAGTTCCCGCGCAGAGGATGTTCACAGAATGCATGTCTCTTATTATCAGATGCCACCTAATTATTGGCAAAGTCTGTTGAGAACACCACGCAAGCAATGATGGGATTTGGTAGCATATCTTTGGAACGAAGAAACCCTCCCGATTACACAGCGTATTACACTCGGTTTCTGAGTTTCGTTGACTTGGAAACATCCTAAGAATGCCATCTCATAGGTTATTGGAATATGCTGACTGGAGCTGCGAACTACAGTTTAATAAGTGGAACATGACCTGCATTCGGAGAAAAAAGGCTTATTTCGGAAAGATGTTTCCATCATTCTGCTTGGATCCAAAAGATAACTAACATCTTTGATTGAAGAGGCTGTTGGAGGTGACAGAGTAATAGCATTCAGGCTAGAATTCGCTGTGTTTCCAAAATTGATTCTTTCACACATGACTTATTCAATCACCCTGCAATTTTGTCACTCTCTCCATCTCTTTCCCCTGAAGCATGTTGCAGCAAACGGTTGTTACAAACGGTCAGATGTTAAACACATGCAACGTTCCAAAGAATTTGACCTTGTACGCTGACCACAATCTTGAGTTCCATCCCACTGGATTTTCAACAACTAGATTCCTGTTATTCTACCCGATCAGCATGTTACACCACTTTGCAATAGCCAAGTTGTTGTCTTGATCGGACCAAGAATGACCGTTGTGACGTTTGTGTGCTGCTGTTGTAGGTTTATATACGTAGGCTGGAGGTTTCTTGAGTAAGCCTCTTTCTACATTGCTCCCTCAAAAAATATGGCACTAGAAACAGGTCATCACCTGGAACATCCCCTGTCGCCTATTAAAGTTGTTCTGTGTGACAAATTGAAGTGTCTAAAACATGTGTATGTATCACAAGCTGCTAAACTTTCATGTTACCTACCTTAATGTGATGTTTCAAACGAAAGACGACTATAATAGCCTAAGTAACTCATCAGTAAACAGTTGTGAATGTGAGAATATGTCAGATGTTGCTCCTCCAAGGTATACACCTCGTTTGCTATCGCCACCCAGGTGACAGTCGAACAGTGAACTATATCCACGATCGAAAAAGCAAGCGAACGAACCACCTGCACTACGACTAAGCTGTTCATCTCGTATAGACGTGAGTGTGCCCTACCTTTTTGGTGAACCTAGTCTTACAGGGTGGTTCAATTGTCACGATTCAAGCTGCGCACTATATTTTACGACGTGTGTGTGTAGAACGCTTTTATGACCACCGCTCAATCTCGCACCATGAAACCGCAACCTGACGTTGGAAGTCAAGTTAAGCCTCAAAAAATCACGTAACAAACAACTTCCGCTAGTATCACACCGCTTCGCAAAAATTCACACACACAGGCCTTGTGTGCACGATACACGGGCTGAACACCAGATCACATGCGTTTTGACCTGCATTCTGGACATTAGCATAGTGCAGGCAAATCAGCTGTTTGCGTGGTTCGACCGGTCAATTCTGCGCTCGATCAGCCCCAAACCTTCGACCTGACTGCGTCACTGTAGTGTCGTGCCATCACCGAATCGTTCAGTGGGGCAGCTTGGTTCTCCCAATGTGTGCAGGCATAGTGCAATTGTGTATACAAGTCGAAACGAAAACTCTGCCCACAAGAAACTAAACAAACGAGCTAACAAGATCCGGTTGGGAAACAAGCAAGACACAACAAAGACGAGTTCGTAAAAAATTTGAGTTACACTAAAAGACTCGCGGAACGATGCCCTGAAAACATACTCGATCAACCAGCATACAATTTCAGGTCCAACAATCTAGAAACATTCGCACACGGTTGTAAAATGGTACAGAAGCTCTATTTGAGGCTGTGTGATCGGCGAAAAAATGATAGCGACAAGCTGAAGAAATGAATGTGAATGTATAACTCAGCGCAGAAGTGGAAAACATTTAATGACTACGAGAAAGCTTAGGGCAATGGTTTCCAATATATGGGTCTCGACCTGAAGTTGGGTCACGATACCTTTTTGTGAGTAGCGTTACGTGGATAGGGAAAAATACACACAAATGAATTATGTGGAGTTTGTCAACCGCATAATCGCACAATGATAGTAGTGTTGTGTAACATGCATCTTTGCTTGTGAACAGTACATCACGAATCGTAAAGGACAGATCTCAACCCAAGGAAGACAAGGGACCAGAAGCGATTTTTGGAACCGTGTGTATGTACTGTGTGAGACTTGTCACCAAGGCGAACGACGATGCGCTACTGTTCAACGGATGTGGATACACGTCAGCCATGCAAATTAGTGTTCGCGTTCGTTGCCATGTTTTCACATAACTAGTAATGGATTTCTTGCAATAAATAACTTGTTGTCACAACAGTAGTTAGCGTCAACTGAACTCAGGCCCCTCGCTCGAGAGATAAGTATGCTATCACTCCGGTCAGCATGGCCTAGCCGATTCGCTTTGTCAACAAGGACAGTGTTGGTCTTCTCGAGTGGAAGTTTCTGTGCGAGTCTATTAAGTACGAAGTTAAATTAAACTGTTTTTCATTGAAAACAGCAGAGAATAGATGCGCTACTTCAAGAGTACTGCATTGCTAACGAAACTAGCATACCTAAATGATACCGTCAGGGACTTTAATGAGTCAAATTTCCACACACGTGGAGTCGTGACGAAACTATTGCTGACATTGGAGGAAATATAACTCTCAGATGAGACTCAATTGTGAAAATCCAGGGCTGCGGCTGGATTCGAACCAGCGACAGAAACAACATGCCTCGACGCGGCAAGCGCTCTACCAGATGAACTACGAAGCCACACCGACAGACCGGAAACTTCGCATTTGGACTGGGTTACCCACCCGTCCACTGTCTTATACGGAATCCATCAAACGATTCAGGGGATCGACTGCCCCAGCAGGATTTCTCGAACAGTTAACGCTGGAATCCACCAACGCCGCTGCTGAGCATAGAAATTGTATTACTAATAAGCAATTTGGCAGATTTATGATTTTAGATGAGACCCAATTATTAACAGTTAGAGCTTCGGCTGGATTCGAACCAGCGACAGTTTAAAAAGAAAAAGTCTGAGGAGAAAACAGTGAAAAGGTCAGGTGTCTGCATTCCACACATTAAGGACAATCCTAGGATAAACTCTTGAAATATCGCTGAATGAACTAGAGTCCATTACACAAAAACATCCAACATCAGGTGAGTTATGACCTATGAAAGATTGACGATCTCCGAATTAAGAGTTTGGTCGAAAATACGTATGATGTGGGATGACCAGTTAATCTGGATAAGAAATATTCAAACAACAAGAAAACCGAACTCACAGAGTAAAGTTTACCGTAGTTTCATGACCAAAAATCATAGTCAGACAAAACAAGATCGACAAAAATCAAATCAAGATAAGACACCCGGCAGATCAAACCGGTTAACCGAAGTTAGAGGCCCAACAACTACAGCTTGAGTAGTACTCAACTGGAATGTTCATTCAAGCGTGGGAGGTGCTAGCAAATGTCAGTGACGTCCAACTGTTATTAAAATCTTCCGGCATCCACTAGCAACAGTAGTTATAAACATTAAGTGTAGTTTGTGTTAAGGTAGCGAGAATAAGAGTAACGTACATTCACTACCCCGGATCAGAAGGGCCAACTGGAAATGGGTGAAGAAAGATCCTCACTAGAAGAAACTAAAGATAATTGTGGCAACTAGACTGAACAAGCATGTTCACAAATTATTTGAATGACGACAAGGGAGGTGCTAAGGTTCGAATGTGTACTTGGCCCTCATGTCCGAATCCAATGTTGCCTGGCAAACGCAGACAACAGCAATCGTTTTAAGCGATGTTACGCTGTACTTAGCCCTTTGAACAGTGTTTCAGAACTCTTGCAACTGACCCTGCTCAATGAAGTCATTCTGAATCTAGTGGAATGTTGATCGGATGAATTGGCAATGATCAGGAAACGTTACATAAACAACAGACATTGAGAAGTAAGCAACAGTAACAATAACTAATTGCTTAATTCACTTTAGGTGAGTGAATATTCAGCCACTGCGTACGCAAAAGTGCGGCTTGTTATGAGTGCAAGCCGTGCGCTCTCTTTATATCATAGCCGAGCCAAAGAACTGGTGAAAACTGCTCCCGTCTACCCTTGTGCAACAATGCAGACTAACAAAAGAATTGTATAGCCTGAAAAACAGTACAATTTCCAGCCTACATATCAGAATGGTTGATCTAAAATGTATTGATTTATTGATGCATAAAACAAAGCGTACCACTGGACCACTGGAGCTACCACATGAACGGTAAAGAGGAAGCGGGTAATACTACAGTAAGGGATAAAGATCTGCATAAATTGCTCTTTGAAAAGGTAATAACGCAATATGATCGAATCAAATCCAAACCAGGTAAATTTGTTGGGAAGCAATGCAAAAAGGTATGAGTGTAAAGACACGCTTTTCTAAAGACCGACGGAGCCTTTTTGTAGACTGGTACACGGTTTGAAGTTGTCCGTGTTAAGCAAAACACCAAGCCAACGATTCACTGTATGGAATAAAGATCATTATAATGCCGAACTTTGTGATGAGCTTCTGTCTACCAGAGTAAATGATTCAAGAGAGTGAGAGAGAAACAGTTTGATACGTGCGTAATACTTGACAGCGAGAAAGAGAAACTATTTTAGAAATGTTCATCCTCAAGCCTATATTGACCTAAGCATTTCGCTCAGAAGATCGATAAGTCCGGGTGAGCTAGTCATTCAACCAAAAACTAGATACAATTCAAAACTATAAAGAAACGTGCAGTTACAAACATGTATATGCGTGTATAACGTATTAATGTGAATTCACAGGCAAGTGAAACGCGGTTGTGCGTGCATGTGTATCATTAACATACGATCATCCATACTTATAAACATGTTAAGCTAGATGGCCAAATTTGTTAACAGGATGTTTCATTAGTGTTGAGTCAAGTGTCATAGAGAAGCAAGCAAAGAAGATGACAGAAAAGTCTAGTTAGATACGAACGCTGTGATAAATTGTGGCTGGTGATCAAATTATGTTCAAAGCTTTATTTACTTAGCTACTACAATGCTCAGCAAATTCAGTGAATTCTGTTATTGGAACTTGTCTGGAAAGCCCCGGTTGTCGGTACAATGAGTTCAATTAATGGAACGTCTACCGGTCCCCTCACTAGGTGGTCACGTAATTTAAATAGTACTAGCAAGCGAATGTGACGGAGTGCTTACCCATAAGACGACGTGGTCGTCAGGTCACTGGCGTAGTAGAAAATACGGTCGCCTCATAATAAGGCGTGTCAAAGATCGCTAATGAAAAGCATACTACGCAAATCAAAAGCAAAACGTGACAATAGTTGTTTTAAAAAACGAGTTGGTTAGAAGGTCTACCTAAACGAGGGAGATGCGATCGAATGTCAACAAAATCTGGGACAACTTAGCAGAATTTTCATCAAAGAACAAACTTTTCAAAGCACAGTGCCAACCACGTGATGAGGAAAGTCTCATCAGCAGAACTGTTGAAAATCCTGCTTAAAAATGACTTCACCAGATGATTTCAACACCACAGAAGCATCAAAAATTTAGTAGGTATAGAGGTATTGGTACTAGCCAGTTGGAAAACTTTACAGGAATGCTCTGGAGAGCAGATGATATCATTCAGCCTACTAATGATCGGCAATCAACTCAATTTGACAATTGCCTCTACACACCGGCCTACTTTGACTGTTATGGGCCAGCAACAGGCCATTCGGACGACTGTCTTCGAGTCTGACTAGTTTTACTGCACCAACGCAATGTTACCATTTTCTCGTAAAAACTCTAGTTCCAGACGATTCACTGTTCTACAAATAAATGGGTTTTAATTGCAACTAGACTGCTTTGAAGCAACTATACATCTGTAGTAGCACAAACGAGCCAATTGGAAGATAAACACTAGTAGAGGATCATTTTGGTAGATGATTCACAGCGCGTTTTTATCGTGTAGAAACAACTACACGATCAAACAATAAACATCGATCAATGTAGTCAACGAGACATCCTGAACAGATTACTTAACCCCACCGACAGTAGCTAAAGGTTCATTATTGCTTGGTCTGAACACAAACTAAGTCTCGGTAAATTATATGAGCTGTGGATTGTTCGGGTGACAGAAGAATCATGAGGAGTGAGGTTCAGTCCAACGTTGTGATCAGATTGTATCGGTCCACCGAAAACACCAAGAACTGGTGTTCAATGTTCATGCAACACCTAGGTAAACGATGCTCAATTCCGGAACATAAATCACTTTCTTTGATGACAAGTACGATTTAGATTGGTGTTCATAGGTTGATCTCGTTTGATAGAATCCATCAAGTATGTAACGTGTTTGAAGAAGAGATCATTCACGTAACTGCTCGCATCAATGTATTGTCGTCGGCAAAACATTTCATACCATTGGCCATTTAATAGCGGTAGGTCATTATGAAGTGTTAGCATATGCCATTGTTTGTTTTCTAACTCTTTTGTTCAAGTTCAAACTTCTGTCGGTTACTCCGTTTAATGCATGTCAATTTTCTACAGGACTTCCTTTGGAACACCCACGAATCAAATCGGTACTCAAATAGCTGACTTTGCGATCGCGTTTGTGATGGATTCCCGATTGTGTACGTCTCACAAGTTACAAAGCAAATCAAACAGATAGGGAGATTATCTATCTATTTGTCAGGCAAGTTTACTTTAATTTTGTGGGAAACTGGGGAAAGAACGCATGGCTCGCAATAGATTTACGTGCGTGCTGTTGTGTGATCGGCGGAAACCACAGATGCAATTCACTTTTAAAGTATCGGTCTAGAATGAAACGAAAGCAGACTCACACAGAAACAGTACGGTTATATTGAAACCAACCAGTTAATAGTTATCTTATTGATTTTAATGATAAACCTAACGTATGCTAAATTGTCGCCATATACTACTCCGTGGTGCTAATAAGTAGCACGGCGTGAACAGAAAAGAACGGAGAGACTGAAGTTATTGGTAACTCTCAATGTACGATAATTAACAGAGGTTGAGAAATAGAAGCCATTCAAAAGTAGTGTGCGGTTTTTGTGGTGTAGTTTCACATAATTTATGGTTGGTGTTCTGAAATAGGTAATTTCCTATGTTAAACGCCCTTTGTGATCAAAAGGTTGTGAATCAGTTGAGTCATTACGGAATAGGAAGCAAACAGTGACGGGCCCTTTAAAGAAGCCAGAAAGAGAGCAAAATGTGTTTCTGTGTTAATCACTGGGAATGTTTGCACAATAACAAACAAAATCCCTGGTTTAAGTGATAATGTTTATTCTTATGAGTATAGACAACTTACAGTGATCATGTTGCGAGAAACGTGACAATATGGAGAAATGAAAGATGTCACTACATCGTTTGTACTCTGTGATCAGTCACCGAAGTTGTGGGTGGGCGTTATAAGTTACATGCATGGCACTCGTAAAGTATTCCAACATACTTTCAAGTAAGTGAACTGTATATCCATCGAACGTAAACCAAAGTACCTAATTGGGCATCATTCAATCCTGCTGACTGATACCCACATAACGTATAACTATATCAGCTTTGAGCCGGATAAATTTGCTGTTTTTCCCCACAATTCCAGTGTTCAGTAGATCAGATCAAATTTAATACATCTTTCCTATGAATTTCAACTGTCCTGATCTCAAGTTCCTAAGAACACATAGTATATAAAACATTGCGAATTTCTCCATAAGAATGAAGGCCAAATTTCGATTACAACACTTTTGTGGAAGACTACTCGAGGTGGTTGAGACGTAGAGTATTACAACTCACTTCCAACGTTGTGTTATTTTCTATCCACTTAACAAGTACATTTTAAACACAAAGTCCAAACTGTTCGACTACATTCGTACTAAATTTGGTGCGGATATCTTAAAAATTAAACAACGTTCTGATAATAATCACCAAATATTTTCAGTATGTCAACATGCATCATTAGGATACTCAGATCATTCACTTATCGAAATGTGCGTGCTAGTTGACAGCATGATGAATCATCAAACTCTGATCAGATACGGTTGCAAACTACGACACAGACAATGTCAAAGAACTCGCAGTAACTCATGTAAATAGTTGCCTTATGAAACTTGAATCACTGTCAGATGAACATAGATCTTTAGACTGGTACGATCTGATAATGCACTTAAAAGGTTGCCTCGATATTCGTTGTCTCCGGGGAAACACTCCACAAACGTGGTGATCGATTCTCTTCCCTATAACTAAAAAACTCAGACGAAAGAAACAGATTCCTTTCCAGACTAAAAGCCATGAAATTTTCAATGGTCAGACTAAACTCATTAAGGCCGAACTGAAGTGACTGAACTCCGTGTACGTCAACACAATTCTGTGTAGCAGAGATTACCGGAAGGAAGGCTCTGGAACGATCAAGTGGTGACAACTCCATGAAAACGTTTCTAATGTCAACAATAACAGACTCAATCGTGAGCTTGTTGTTAATATTTTAAATCGATTCAGCCGTGACTACAGATTTGGGCAATGCGTTCCAATGTGAACAGATCCCAAATGTTAATCAGTTCTCTCCGCAAAGTAACTTACCTATTCCATTTGTAGGGTTATCACACCTTCCGGAAACTTTAGAACTGGCCAGAACTTGTATCATCAACATAGAGCAAAATCGGCGATTTGACTGTATTGGGTAGTTCAAGAAGGAAAAGAGTAACAGGTGACGCAAGACTGCAGAACGCCACAGGCAACCACTCTGGCAGCTGTCCAGTCACCTTGACGTTGAATCTACGTTCATTCAATGAGAAAGCGCTCATCAAGACCATGACCATTGAGTCTCCACAGCAATATAGAATGATCACTCATGTTAAAAACTTTGGAAAGGTCAAGATAAACCACGTCTATGTCCAATCCTTAGTCGGCAACTCTGCTGTAACACAGCTTGTCCGTATTGAACGAGCGGTCAAAAAATCGTAACCCGTCAATAGATACATCAAAGAAGCTTCGTTTTCAAAATAATGGCAGTCATCCACAGCACATGGAGTCATGTACTCAGAGAGGGTTACATATCCGCAGAGACCTAAGGTTTAAATACTTCTGCCATGCTATGCACCAGCCTGTCGTGCAAGCGAAGTTTTCATAGTCAGTAAGTTCTTTTTCAGTGTGGCTTGCCTGAAATCCGTTCTTCTATCACTCGTTACCCTGCATGATCCCTCATTTGTGATACTGTTGCGACCGCAAAAGATGCCTGGCCTGCAAAGTCGTTTATTTCGCGAACTCCCGTACAGATCATGCTAAAAATGGAACCACAAACACGTGCATTCATTTTCACGGCTGACCTGCATTCACATATCCTGGGTGGCAGTACGTTATCATTCGTCTTGGTGGAACTTCTCCCATAGAACGTACACACTATTCCGATAGTCTCCTCTGGGTCCGTCGTCTTCCTGGCGTTGTGAGCTTGCCCTTTCGTTTCTGAATGTCGCCTGTAAGTAGTATACTACTCACAACGAAACCACCTGTTATACAACAATACTACTGTCCTGTTGTGGTGTGTCGGAGTCTTCCGGAGAAAGATATGAAACACCTAAACAATTCCATACACCTTTTGGTTCGATGCAGCGGTATCACAAACACTTTTTACCACAGCATTGAATTGCGTTCGAAAGCGTGTGCGCAGCATGCCAACAAAATCGTTCGTGATAACAGTGATCGTCTATGTCCAGACGTAACCCAATTATTGTCTAATCCTATCAGTTAGAATATTCTTCAAACTGAGCTAATATTCATAGTTTCAGAACGACTTGGAAACAATCGGTTATACGTTTTATTGTTGACGGTTCACTTCTGACACAGAAGCTTCTTCAGACCAGAAACAATTCCAATAAAACAGATTACCGATTGTTCACAGATTGTTCTGAAACTATTCAATCCCGTTACACCATCATCCCTAACCCTCGTCACATTTGTACTTAAGTTTAGTCGACCCTGAATCTATTTTGTCAGAGCCCATTGAAAGACCGAATAACATATGGCAAAATAAACACCTTTTTCATGCCAACTGTACAAAATTGAGTTCATTTTTAAACTTGTTGTACTGCTAAGCGTGTGATTGCATTGACATCTGAACTTCCAAGTCTCAAAGTTTACAAAACAAATTCTTGACTTGGCTTGAGTTGACAGTTAATGGATAGTGTGAGCACATCATGAGAACTACATTCGGGACGATAAACGCGAAGTTGAGGGTAACTAAATCAAACTGCGAATACTTCAACTATTCCCATCTACGCATGGGGCCAAGAAACTGTTCCTGCCTCAGGAATTCGTATACCAAACAGGAAGCGTGCACAAAGAACCTAAGTGGTCGATTGTAGTGACAGCCCATGTGATCCATGCCAATCAATACCAAAGTATGTCTACATTGTAATGCAATTCCAACTGTTTTGACGAGCAGTCAGGTGTTTGGTTGGTATGAACTGAACTGTTCATATTAGTTCAAAGCCTTACTATACAGAAGAGCTGTTCGGTCCGCCACTCCCAAGAAATGCACCAGAGTCGATGTCTACTCTTGTCAGAGGCCGCTGGCGATAGTGCACATCCTTGTCAAGACCTAGATACGAATCCCGTCTCACGTTTTCATGAAGCGATCACAATGACCATTGATTCACTGGCCTCACACATTGGGTACTATCAAACAACTTTATAGATAAACTTTTAACCATTGTTGCATGCAAGCCTAAGGGCGATAATATCTTAACTCAACCAGTTTTGGAAATGCATTAGCATGAGGTGCACGAAAAGCAATTTTTTTAAATACGACACGTTGGCAATAACACTGTGTATGTAGGTAAGACATTTAGAAGAACAGTTTCAAACGTTTCTGTAGAAGTGATCATAGAGAATAACAGTGCTCTCAGAGGACAACGAAAATCTATCACCTATCTATCATACTCTTATCGGGTTTAGTAAGTTTCCAGCATTCTTAAGCATAGAAATAGTTCAACATCCACAACGTCCAGCTACTCCACTTTTTCTACTGATTTGGCTTCAGTCAAATCCCGAATTTTTCGCATTCACATCTCATCCAAATCGTTAAGTCTGCCACGCCACTTATCAGTACAATAACCCTTAAGTGCACACATAGGATGATTACTCTACATGAGCGTCTCGTACGTTTTGCCTCTTCTGACGTACAGACACAGAAAAGCAAATACGGACTGATCAGTGAACTCACCTGGACACACAAATGGAGAAGTAGTTTACGTCATCGTGTGTGCGCAGGATACAAACGTCCAGCTACTTGCGTTACAATTCACATACACACAAACACACACCCGTAGCACAATGATGTCGCGACTGATAGCGTGGTCTTGTGTGTGGCACTAGTCATTATACGACGATGTCAGTTTGTGACGCAAGTTGGATTGTATTTGTAGAAACGTACTCATTTTCTCCATACTGTAGATTACCATTTTTGGTGTGTTCTTCCTTACTGTGAATGTTCACGAACTTTACTATATGACCGTTATCCATCAGGGTTAAGTTCTCCTTCTCCCTTGCAGTCGATCTGTTGTGCATGTTTTTCGGGCTCTGTAAAATGGGGTTCGTATCATTCCCTGTTTGTAGGCAATCGGTGCTAAGCTAGAGAACTACAAATATTGCCCACTCCATGTAGGTTTACGAGTAACAGACCATTGTGACGCTCAGTTTTTACGCTTAGTGTTAAGAATGCCTAATAATGACAAGTGGTCGTTAGCATCTGCCCCAAAAGATACGGTGAGGTTGTATAATGTTAGTTTGATACACTATAAAATGAAGTAAAAGAACATTAATTAAATTTAGAACGTCATCCATGTAAGGTCTTCAGAACGTGATACAAGAAAGTTTCATGAAATTGTCTTTTAAGTATTTCCAGGAATACGTCTGTCAATGTGGAATCCAACGAGTTACCTGTAGCTTCACTACCAATTTCTCCTTCAATTCACCCCACCCACACGGAATTCAAAGAAATGTCTTTGTACAGACAAAAATACGATATTTAATGGTATACTCAGACTTACACTTTGACTAGAAGTAGGATTTAGATGAGACCCAATTGCGAAAAATCTGGACTTCGGTTGGATTCAAACCAGCGACAGAAATAATATGTCCAAATGTGGCAAGCGCTCTACCAGCTGCGTTACGAAGCCACGCCAGGAGCTCAGAAGTTTCACATTCGGACTCAGTCACCCGCGCAATTCACCGTGTCATATAAACTCCACCAAATAACCTAGCGGATTGATTTTCCAAGCTGGATTTTTTTAGCAGCTTCTCCTGGAATCTCCTCCGTTGAGTATTGAAATTGTATTACTTATAAGTAGCGTTGCATATTTCATGATTTCGATTAGACCCAATTGCGAAAAATCTTTCGCAAGCACGAATCCAGCTAAAGCCCAAATTTTTCGTAAGTGGGTCTCCATTAAATTATGCAATCTGCCAAAATACATATAAGAAGTAGAATTGTCTGAAAAGGCACAATTCACAAGAAGCGATACATTGGTGAATAAAGTCAACGTGAACTGAATTCTTGTTTTGTAGACTTACTGAAATGTCCAAAAAATCTACCAACTCGTAAGGGCTCTGAACACAACCGGAGGATCACAATTTACGAATCGGCTTAATGATGTCCACCAACCAACACTCAAGTTTGCAATGTGCCGAATGGTCCATGGAGCGTATAAACCGTGATAGCGTATCTATCCTGCGTATTTGTGAGGAGCGTCACATCCCTAGTGTCTCCGTGCTCAACCGTTTGAGCATCTTACATTGGACTTCGGAAATATGTCCATATAGCATTAATACCCGATATGTTTCTGACAGCAGTTTTCCAATCAGAAATTAGTTACCGGAACTAACATTTAATAGGATTTTCCGCATATTAGGTGATTTCACGTTCATCATGGTCATACAGTAGACCTCCCTCTTTGTAATGACAATACTAGAACGTTTGCTTGGTCTGACGAAAGCAAAGACCAACCAGTTCTTTAAGCTTTCCAATGACTATGTAACGTTTCGCAAACAAGTCATAATGTGAAATAATAATCAACTTTGTAAACAACTACTCCGCGTTGTCCATTGAATTGGAAGCAGGATCCTTTTAGTTGGTCATCCAGGTTTTTTATTTGAACCTCTACCTCCAGTCAGTTCATATGTTTCGATAACAACTCAAAGTTTAGATTCAAAGAAAGTGCATCTAATTGAGCTCCAATAAATCGAGTAAACCATAAGTCGATGACTACTTGCTTATCACTAATAAGTAGTATGGCAGATTTATGAATTTAGATGAGACCCAACTGTGAAAAGCCAGGGCTTCGGCTGGATTCGAACCAGCGACAGACACACCATGCCTCAACGCGGCAAGGGCTCTACCAGCTGAGCTACGAAGCCACGCCAGGAGCTCGGAAATTTCACATTTGGACTCGGTTACTTGTTTATCACCGAAATGAACAGACAAGCGTGCAAATAATAAGTCAGCTAAATGAAGAACTTGTGAGAAAGAAACACACTGAATAAATACGGTATGTGATAGAATATGAACAATCAGAAGGTAGTTTACTTCAATCTGGGAAGTGAGCAAAAGGAAGAAAGTGAGCTGGTTTAAATAAGACGATGCTGTTGTTTTTTACAAACAGTTTAGAGAACGGTATATAAATGCAAGCTTTAACAGGAAGATCGACATATATAACAATATTATCGACGAAGGAGCTTTAGCAAATGTAAATGTATGAAAAAATGTTAATGAAAGTGAGACGTTTGACCTCGACAGACAGTTTGTTTATGTGAACTGAGCAACTTAGAGTGAAACCAAGTGTAATGATCCGATCAGAATGCCTCATACCGTTGTTGGCCCGATAAACAAGTTGGATTCGGCAACTGATCGCAGTCTTCGAATTCCCGCAATGTTTTCAGCCAGTCTCTTTCTTTATGAGGCTGCAAATCCCAGTTTCGTCTCCGTTAGAACTCGTCAGCAATGGACTGCCCACAAGTGAATTTACGTAGGCGTTTGTAATAACTCGCCCTCAATAATTAGAAACCAGTAAGTGCAGTAGTCAACGTGGTGGCTTCATGAAAGCTTGACGGAAGTCACAGTCCGGTCGTGGCAATCATATACACTACTGACGAGCTTTACCAAGGGCGAGGCCTGGGTGTAGTGTTTGTTTTTGTAAGGGATTGACCGGAAAGTCTGTGGGAATACGACAGCTGCGGCCAGCTGTAAGTGATGTTCAACTTATACTAACCAAATACCCTACGAATTGTTAGTGGTTAGAATATCGCTCAACAAATTTGATGACTTCTGTTATTTCTACCTGGAGAAAAGTCCTAGCCGCGGGGTCATCGACCGGGGTCAACAAACCCGTTACTGTGTCTCTTCTCGAGACGATCGGGTAATCTCAGCATTCCTCTCGAGCGAACGTGGCTGATCGTTTACCCGATCGCTTCGAGTGGGACATAATTTTCTCATGATGGCGTGGCCGGTCGCGATAATGCGATATACTACTGACGAGCTCTGACAAGATCAAAACTGCAGTCTATGAGAATACAGAAGTTGCAATCGAATGCGAATGATGTTCGATATGTATCAACTAAAATCCGTTACTGCTTATCAGACTACTGAGAGTTGGCGGACGGTAATGGAATATTCATCAGGGATGAATGATCGATGCATTCGGCTCTAACGACAGAAGGAATTCAGTCCCTACACAATCTGAAAACATGATTCAAAAAGGCAATCAAAAGATGACTATGAGTGTTTCTGAAAAAGAACAGACGATCAAATGACGAAGTGAGAGCAGCAACGCTTAACTTTCCAAACAAGAAGTGTGTTTGTTGGGGGGAGGGCATGAACTCACAAACGAAGCATCAACCAGGGTCACAACCGTTGATCATTATGCAAGTGACCACAGCAATGTCGCGCGAAATAATTACAGGTTCATCTCTATGTTTTCAACAGATGAATCAATTCCCAACTAAGAATATGCATTATTGTCATAAATACGTGAAAATATGGATCGAAATTTTGAGACAACTGACTTTATTACTGAATCAGAGTTGAACCGTCAGCCATGGGAAAACGTAGAAAATGGGCGCTAATTGTAAATAAATAAAAGTTAAATAGAAACTCGCAAATTATTAGAAAAGATGCTCTTCAGTCCTGTTGTTCCATTTTATGCTAACCACTTTACGACCTTTTCACAAGTGAGAACATTTCAGCTATTTTTCTTTAGTGAAAGCACTGCCTGGTTTATGATTATGACCCTTACAGATCCTCTAGGGATCTTGGATGTGAGCTACGTAAAAACCCAGGTTAACATGTTATTGTGATATTTTAAAAAAAAAAAACATTTTAGAGGAGTAGTGGGTACGCAATTAGAAAGCATATTGTTTGAAGAAGAGACCCCTATCGCGTATCAAAACAGCAGAAGTGCCCTTTAGGCAGGTCGATATAGTGGGTTGACATCCAGGTTCCGTCCATTAACACAAAATTTGTTCCCTCACAGTAAATTATATTCTAACTTACCAAAGACCCATCATGGTAGGGTTATGTAATCAGATATTTCTGTTTTTTTCGTAGACTGTGCCAATAAAAATATTGGAACCCAAAGACCCCCTAAATTAGTAGTTGTTGCATCAATGGAGATGAGATTGTTTCAGTAGAAAGGAACACTTGTGATCCAGTCATTAAGTCAACAATAGCTATACTCTCTGTAAACGCACCCGAATTTTCTGTGACCATTTCAATTGAAAAGCACTTGCTGCCGTGTTTGTAGCTCATCAGGTGAATCCTTTCGATTCCGTTCTTACCGTACGGTTTTGAGTGAGCAGGACTCAAAATGGATTGGTCATTGTTTTGAGTCGGTTCGGTGCTCAGTGATCTCGATTCGATCCACTTTCAAACCATCACAAGCTAACAACCCTTTCTTCAACTCCGGCGGTTGGATTCCATGTAGCCTGACTGAAGACACAATGATGAAGTAACGGTTTTTCTTCATCTTGGTGTAATACCATAAATAAGTCTCATCCATTATACCGCAGCAAAAAATGGCATTTCTGAACGAGTTGCGTGAGCACATCACTCACACATCAGCATAACAAAACAGCAAGGTCATTATGTTTTTACGGACAACGTGAACACCAATAGCATTTGCCGTCGAGTTCTATCCGTTTTCCGTGTAACTATCCCTAGATAACAGATACACTTGTGTATGTGAGGGAGTGCATCCATACCCTACATAGAATGGCACATAATCTTTTGCTTCTCCCTCCTCTCTAGTGTGTAATGATATCCTATCATACCTCTTGCATTGTATTCTTCATATCTTTCTACGCAGCTTTAGATTTTATCAACTTAGTCTCTTTTATCCAAAAGATAAAGGTTTCACTTTTATACTAGCCTACCATTTGGATAACCAATATTGGCCGGTTTGACCATAAAGACCTCTACTCACATACCTCTTGGTCTTATTCCTTCGGGTTTACACCGGATACGTGATGTTTGAGTGAAACCGTAAGTGGTGTAGCGTAAGCCATTTGTGATTACTGTTATACGCAGGCTTTCTTCGGCTACGGTCACTGTGATGGCCTAATCCGGAACGGATGCCGCCAACCGTGTGTATCCACGTGATTCTGCAGAAAGTGAGACACTGATCAAGGTTTTGCGAAAACCCGAGTGACTTAATGTCTGTTTCGTGCTCTATGTGCGCACTGCGTATTAGGTACAACCGCACGGACCAGTCGCGTGTAACATGACAGACTATTGATGACGTGTAAGCCAGCTGAATACACACTCAACAGGCGATCTAAGCTGGTCAGGTTTAAGCTGATGAGGCAGCTCAAAGAAATTGTGAAGGGTGGCTACTTGTTCCTGCGTGCAACAATTCCTGACTAATAAGTGCATGAAAGGTGTGTGTGTGTGTGGATTCAGTTCTATTGTACGGAAAAATGAACAGTAGGCGATCGATCGTGAACGAAACCCATAACAAACAATTGCTCCAATGCAGAAGACGAGTTGCTGTGCTCTCACAAACAGACAGTAACTAAACAGAAAGATTAAACTTTTCGTTTATGAACGCGAAATGAAGTCTTCTTCAATCATCCCTTCTACACACACATACACACGTGTACAACAATACTTCGACCGCATCTGTTCATCCTGCGAGCAAATATAGAAAAAAGCGATCGGCTTGACAGATGTCTTTCTTGTAGCCCATAAACTTCATTATGTGTCCTGGACGCTGTGCTCTCGATTCCCCATCACTTTCCTCCCACCCACCCCGGCTGTGTCAACGGTTCGTGCACCTTTCTTGGAATCGGTAGGCTAGCGGAAGCGATGTCATCATTGTGCTCAAACTCAACAAGGCTTAAAGTCAGAAAATTAGAACAACTGGACGATGCGGAAAAAAGCGACATGCACACACGTGTACGCAGTGAAGAAATGTGTATACGGTTGCTAACCTGGTCAAATCCAGAAAGGAAGGTAGGAAAAGGCCGCATGTACGGTTATGGGGAGGAAGTAGGAGCAAAATCCGGATGTCCATCACATCCACAAACAACGGCTGCTCCATATGCTGCGTACATTCTGCCCTTCATTCCTTTGGGTACATCGTTGACTAGGTGAGACTCTCTGGAGAAGACTTTGAAGAGTTGCCATACGATAAACTGTATGAACAAGCATTCCATACGTGTATGGTCCATGTTGTCTCTCCTGTGCTACCGTGTGTTACCCCTGTGGCTGACAGATGGGTTGTTTTATCTAAACTAATCTGATAGTGAAAGAATGGGGGAGGAGGAGCAGATGTATAGAGGACACAGGATACAAGTCACTCAGTCCTTCTGTGGGAACCCCATTACCGTGTGTCCAGTACCCATAGGACACTCACCAAAGAGAAGATGTGATGAAGCACGCGCACGTGTACAAACGAGGAAGCTGCTCCAAGAGCGAGGAGTGGAGCGGGTGATATGCATTAGACGTGTGTGTGTGTGTGTAGACCCAGGGCAGAATGAAATCTTTATCACCCTTCCTGTCAACCACGACTATTGGCCGGGTGATGGTTAGACTACATTTTCCTGTAAAAACATTTTTTTCGAAAGGGACACCCGATGGAAGCATTGTGATGCACAAATCAAACTATCCAAAGGTAAACAAGTATCAAGGCTTTCTTGTTCACCGTAAACTCATCAAAACAATAACAACTCGAGCAGCAATGCACACTTTCTCAAGAGAGAGGATGAACAATTCTTTCCACTTTCTACTGCACTGAGCAAAGGAGCCGTAGAGGCTATATACTTTATTAAAGTTAGCGTATGCATGCATAATCGAATATTCCAGAAAGCAACTACAAATGGTACATCTTACCACATACTTACCGATAGAAGTTGACCACCACTCACAATTAATCGTAACTGTGCATTCCCTTCCGAAAACAAGCACTGTACTCAAATCTCACTCTTGTTAAAGCTCGTCAGTAATACATATCCTTGCTAAGACCCGGATTAAAACTCCGACCATGCTTTCATGTAGTAACCGTGTTAATCACTGTTCCAGTGACCTCATATTAGGCATGACTGAATTATCGTAGACAAACATACAACCACATTCGTTTGAGAATAATGCTCAGATTGCTTGACTATCTCGAGAAGAGACAAGACAACTGCCTTGTCAACTCCGATCGATAACTCTACAAAATATTCACTGTAGAACTGTCACCTAACCAATCAGTTAGGATGCACTGACCGTAAATCAGATCGAATTGAAAATGTTTTATTATATTCCGTAGGGCATTAAATGAATGACCTTCTGTAACATTGAGAATAGGGAAACATACCATGCTTCTTAAGCAAGCAATCATCTATTTAATGGTCTGTTGATGCTAACCGGGTTTTGCCTGCTGTATGTCACAGGGTGACTGTTTTAAGTTTGATATATAGTGGTTAGGTTTCTGTAGATTCTGGCCAGAATCAATGGAAGTTGTGTTCGGATCACTCCAACTGAAACTGATAGTTGGATGGCAAATCAGTGGCTGGAGGATCGAACCACAGAACCGCCACATACCCCGCAGCAACGTTACCGCTCGGCTAACCGTCTTTTGTCAGCAGTGTGCACTATCCCAATATCAACTGATCCCCATATATATACCCCATTGGTCAAACTATCGTACTGTAGGTCCTATACATATATCCCCCTATATTGATTACATTAATTACTGGCCGAACGTTTCTTGCATTATTACACGTAATCAACTCTGCACCGACATTACGAACTTCCCCATAAACTCGCTCTTTGTTTGTTTTGTACCGCCGCATTGAACTGTTTACGCTACCGTGTTATTGGTTGATATTTGCTGACGTTAAAATTCCGTGCACAGAGTTCACTTGGTTGTAAGTTGTATAATTTGCTAACCATTGCTTATTTATGTACAGAACCAGTTTTATCTGGGTAAATCTTCAACATTCCGTCTTGTTCTGCCCTGAATCAAGAGGTTTACAACTGTCCCAATAGACTGCATATAGCCGTGAATCCTGACAGATTCTACACGAGCAATCATCTATTTAATGTTCTGTAATCTTAAGCTATTTACTAAAATAATAAGGATACCTCAAAAAGAATTATTATCAGACAAGAATCGATAGACCGCGTATACCTGTCATAAAGAAGAATTAGACTTAAAACTCAGAATTATCAATAAGTTAATAATCAGGACATCGAATTAGGTCTGTAAGGAATTGAGGTTACACCAAAAGTGATCTAGAACTGAGATATATTGACAATATTCTTTGAAGTAACTTCATTACTGACCACTGAGTGACACTAACACAATCAGCAGTTGCACGTCTGTGGAAAGACCAAACAGTGCAGTTGTGATACCCACACAAACAAGCAGCTCTGGTGTATTACTAGCAAAATAATAACCGATCATGAAGCACCACAGTGTTTGTAGGCACAAGTTCTGTGGGAAGTACATCAGATAACAATGAAGCAGCACTCGGAAACAAAACCACCTGTCATTATAGTGACAATTCCAACGACACCTCCAGCCTTTCATTGAATATCACAAGGAACTGAATACTAAGTATTCTGCAAGTTATTATTTGTCTACATCTGGCCAAAATATCAAAACCTGTTCAAAGTAGTGTACCATTATTGTGATCAGTTCTATAAGATGAATTGCATCAGCTGCCTGCCTGATAAGTCGTCCAAATCAGATGCACGTTAACTGTGAAACAATTTAACTATAGAACTACTTATGACACTAAAAACATTCAAACTTACAAAGAAACGGGCAAGACAATGGTAGAAAACATCACCTCTGAAATGGAGAAAAATGATATTGACTTCAATGGTACATTTGATTCTGTAGCCCAACTCTGTGTGATTTTTTGTAAATCTAATTTGTCGATACGGGTGACGAAACTATGATTATTAGTAAGGTTCAGAGTTTTCTAGGGAATGAAGACATATACGGGCTTTTCATTGTGATAAAAGCAGCCATAGGTATTCCAGATGGTGTTTAAATGTAGTGAACACGCTGACCGAAGAAGGGGGCAAGGCTATAGTTCAGTTCCCAGCAGTTCAATCAATCCTATGAGACGAGGTCTGGTTCTATAGTCCTGCAAGATTCCGTGATCCATCCCAGTGGGTCAAAGCAATGTAGATAGAATTCCACAATGATCTGACACTCCATTATGGTGTAACTTGTTCAGTATAAACAGTAGGATTCTATAATATATTCTTTTATCACGACGCCACGAGGCTAAACCAGATTCGTTGATTGAAATGATTTGACTCCGAATTTGACTACGGTACTAAGGCTGTCAAATCTTGTCCTCTCACGACATTTACCTAGAAAGTGAGAAGCGTCTTGAACAACTGAATCTCATGTCCCCACTAACCAAATGTTGTCTCAGTGCATAGATAAGTACTAAAAAAGAGCAAAGTTAGAGAACTGTCGGTCTAGAAAAAGACAGACTCCATACCGAAGTCTTCAGGAACATACGAGGCTCTTTATTGATTGCCCTCCTCGGTTACCCACTTCCAATAAACAGTATGCAGCCCTATGGCTGTCAAGTCATCTGATGCACGCTTGTGCACAGGTTCTTCCGTCCATGTTCGAGGTCTCTGAGCAACATCTCCTGAATCGAGATGATTTCTACATTTCAACAGCATAGCAGAATTGACGCAGCCTACCCATGGCCGATACTTCGTTATTGAAACATAGTGATAACTAAGTGGATCATATGCGTGATTCAACCCCGATCGCTCGAAGGACAGTTATTAACCCAGTGATGCTGTGGCTCGATATAGGCCTGGGAATACAAATATCATGTTTGTCGGGGGCACGAGGGCTGTGCAGTGAACCTACAGAAAATAGTGGTACCGGACAAATAGGGTGCACACGATTACATGTACTCCATTAGTTTCCTGGAATTTTAGCATTCGGTGGATTCGGCCGTATGTATATAGTGTTTGTGAAACATTTTGTGTTCAAGCCAAATACTTAGCCGACGCGCAGAGTATCATAAAATGATCAACAGAGCAGTAGCCTCGCACATCGACTCAGTAAAGTCTCAAACCTAATTCAAATGTACTGGTACGTTATATCATTTGCAACATCACAGGCTGGCTTAGTTCAGAAAGACTCATGCCCATCCATTACTTCTATCGCTCCGTATGTACCGTTCATCGAACCCAGAACAAGTAGTTGCGTCGAGGTCCGAGTAAACCATAAGCTGTAGAGTCTGTTAATCTTTTGTTCTCTTACTATATAGTGTTCTTCATACCTATTATGTTCATTGTACATATAAACCACTTGTCTATTGTTTGAATCAATACACACTTCGTCCTCGCGCGCCTCAGCTTCTGCATGCACGTGGTCGTTGTTACCGGGAGTTGACTATGGCAACAGTGGATTATAATAAACTGGAGGAACTGGATTCGTGGGAATTTGTTTGCTATTTAACAGGAACTTTCCCCAAGCGTATAGCGAACTTAGTGTAGTGGAATGTATTGTAGACAGTTATTGTAGATTATTTTGTAACATTGTCGATTGCTTTCTTGGTTTCCACTACAAAGCTCTTTCAATTTTGCGGTAGGACGGGCTTCATCAAGACTAACCATCATTCACCGTGAGTTAACACAATAATGAAAACAGGTCAGTCATGATCGCATTGATTGTTCCAACATAAAAACCTATCGGATCTAAAAGTTTTCCGATGATCTGACAGTATTCAATCGCTTGTGATCGAAGCAAGCCTGAGCACACACCATTGTCCGATATAATATCTTGACATCTTAGATACACGTTTTCGATCTGAATTCATGTTCGACTATCTTGACCTGATGATTCCAAATGAGAATGAAAACAGACAATAGAACGTTGTTGGTTTGAGGGTGATCACCGAAGGAAGTCTAGACTAACTTGAACTCCCACTCTCACGGATATTACCAGCGTAAATTGTCCATAAGGAAGATCGTGTCCATTAAGTCAATCACACCAGAACTTCTGATTGTTTTGGTTGATCAATAGACTGACAAATACGAACACTGGATACAAGATTTTCTTGTGTCTGAGACATTCTGGTAGCAAATCACATACCTCGTGACTAGACAAATTGTCTACCGACGTCAGCTATCCCCTGTCTGTCTATCTCGCTGTGACCGAACAGTTAGTGTCATAGTGACAGGAGGGTGAAATCACGTGGTCAATCGTTTTCGAAAATGTGAACGATTAGCCCGAAAACGAAATGTTTTTAAACTATGTTAGATCAACGTGGACAAACGCATTAACAACCTCATTGGATTTGTCAGAAATCACAGCATGAATGTGGAAGACGGAGAATATGTATGAGTGATATTAAAACTTCAATAAACACACAATGTGATAGAAATGCTCGCCTTTCCGTGAACAAGTGAAGAACTGCCAGAGTGAATGGCAAACAAGCCTGATTCGTGAATGAAACTTACTGCTCACGAGTATTTGCAAAAAGGACAATCGTTCAACCTCTGCTGAAAACTACCTACGGAAGCAAGCGTGTATACCAGGCAACCAAAAAACATCCCCCATCGAGTTTCTTGGGGTTTGATCACTCAACAGGTCAAGACAGAATGCGAACGAAGCCTAATCTACGTCAGAGAGATAAGATTGGTACATCCGAATAAGATCTAGTCGAGGCAAACCAAGTCCCAATATGTCCACAGTCTGGATCACTCAGCATCAACCGATAGGATTTATCCACAGTTCAAGTGGCCGAACACAATGTGTCATTGTAACGGGCAAGCAGCACAGTTGAACACGGAAGCATCTGCAGGCTTAAACAAATCATCACGTCTGAGATCACGTGGAACTGGTTCGGGACAAGTCTAGCATAAATCCATAATCGGCAGCTTAGAAGGCACGACTAAAGGACTGCCTACTGCGTTAAGTGAAGTGCCGTACATGAATGTCAAAGCCAAAAGGTCGTTCACTTAATGCGACATGAAAAGTGACCCTAAGAGTGTAACGGACCACTATATTCCCACACAGCCAATTCCATGATATTGTGGGTGCAGATTTTGTGAGGGTTACGTTGTTAAGATGCACCTCCTGCCATACTTGTCGCATAACATTATGCGGCTGTCAGCAAGGAAACACGGAGCCGGGACTGTAGAGAATCCGTCATACGAGACACATTTGCCTCTTCAAAGTCAACAGCATGATCACACGGTTTCAAGGAACAGAATTAATCATCGGTTATATGGGTACATCATGCTGATTAGTCAACTAAGATGGCAAGCGACAGGCATTTTCTTGACAGGCAGGTCAATCTGAATGTCCATGCTCCGTAGTTTACACTAACAACAACAAGCTAACGGATTGCAGTCTACCACCATAAGTCAAATGCTCAACGAGAAGTTGAGTATAAATTTTTTCGACTCAGTTATTTTACTAAGTTAGAGTTGCTTCTGTTAAATGTTACCAAAAAGGAGAATGGTCCCTTCGACGCATTTCACAATGTGTCGCGTCATAGCAAACGGTACATATCGCATTGAGTTTAATATCATGGTTTGTTTTAGCAAATTGTCATGCCATGTGTTTCACTTAGTGGCAACCCCTTATTAATCGTATCCCTTTCACGTTCAACTCCTACGGTAGCATAGTGGAGTATCAACTTTACTACCCTCATTGTATTTAGTGAGGCCTAGAGAATCGGGGTAACCTTCGACATCCCCAAAATCCTAAACTCCCTGCGACGTGAGAGTTGCCTCGCCAGTACCACCGCCCCGGTTCACATTACCTTGTGAACGTAAATTTACTACAAACCACTAGCATCAGAGCTAGTGTGTTGGCATAGGTATCGCAGTTTTACTCGTTGCTATATAATGAATCCGCGCCATCCCTACTACTGTGGGCTAAATTCATTAGGATAGCAATGTTTTAGCTACTACTGTTGGGAACGCCGCTCAATCAGTATGACGTTTGTTTGAATTCTGAAGGTCGACTGAAATTTCCGTTGACATTCATCCTCTCTGGTGGCTGCCGAGCGGTTGTGCTCAAGGTTCTCTCACGTCCAACTCCCTAGCGCCCTTAATCGTTGCGATGAAGTCCGCTTGTGAACGGGGAGTAAATAGACAAATAAAGTTTGTTTGCAGATCCACTATCTTCTCACTGTGATTTCCGATCCGCGTTAATATAAGGCTGGGGAAACCTTGGGTGTACGGACCTCGGAACTAGCATCACGATAAACCCTCCAAAACACAGACGGTCTGCATCTTAATTTCCCCATCAATGTGATGCGTGACTACAGCCGATTGATGAAACCATGATCAGCCCTTCATAGTCACTTTTGTGTGCGTTCAGCTTTGATTCACTATGTACCTCACGTGATGAAACCTTTTCAATTCTACACCAAACGTAGCTGTTGATGGTCCAATAGATGTGATTCAACATTTTACAAGAAATGAAGTAGATGCGCATTACTAACGAACCACTTTTTGGGAACAAAAAAGCAAATTATTGTAGTGATAGCTAACCACTTTTGGTGGATTGTGTACATACGGAGTAGATTAATCGAGATAAAAAGGAAAACGACAAAATTCATAATCGTCAAACTGGTTTCACTAGATCTTTTCAGAATAGAAGGTAACGATCAAAGTCTCGTTCCTATAACTTGCATAATACAGAGAGAGAGAAACGGTTTTTCAGAAGTTTTCACTCTTTCACTGAAGTTACTGAAGTCAGTCAAAAATATTCGCCCATACAACCAGTGGCCAGTATGGTAGTGGAAGTTCTCAAAGTGCCGAACAAGCTGATCAATCAAAAGAGTAAATTTTGTATTTCATATTGAGCTACTCAATCGTTGTCACTCGATGAGATCTGACGTTATCATCTTGTAGGTGTTAGTGATTCCTTTCAGTAAATCATGGGAACAAGTGAAATTCTACATTAGAACAGCAGCACACCTCCGCGTTGCAACATTAACAGTTTACTCTTTCCATTAATTCAGATAGATTTTATACACAAAGGAATGTATGAGCTCTTCAACGGGTGACTGGTTCTGCGTTCTCCAGACTTCGAGCTTCCAATCGCGATATCATAAGGCGAACATAGATTCGTTAACTAAAATAGCTAGACTCTAACTATGTCACACACACACAGCGGTTCATGTTCCAATCTAGTGTTAGCTTTTTATGAATTAAAGTTACCAATGGAATGCTGCTTGGAAACTTAGATCCTGTCCTCGTTTTCTCAATATACTCAAAAAAAGTCAAAAATAACAGATTATTCAGCGTTAGGCCAGAGATAAGCAGTGCGCCTATTGTGATATCAATGAGCAGCCGATCAAGTCGTCGGGGTTCGCACGCTAAAATCATTTTAAAAGTCATTAAGTCCCGAAGTCTTCAAGATTTTGTTTTCAAAATTTCGCAACCCTACACTCCGAAATCGTTTCTGGTTACATCTATAGATAAAAGAGACCAAACATACAAATTTGCACATTTGACTTACTTGTAAATGAGTAAAAACTCTCTCATGATTCCATAAGTGTCCTTGAATGAAGACTGGATGAATCACATACCAAATCGAGTTTTAAGGGTCAAACATAACGGGGAGAAAGAATACTAGAAATCGGTTAGTTGGAAACTGCTTAAGAGTTACTACAGCCCTTTAGTTTGGCTTTTGCTCCTAAATGAGCTGACTAACCAGAAACACAGTAACTGTTTTCCGGCTGTGTTCCTCCATGTTACGCACCTGACACTATTATGAGACCAAAGTCAACAGACTTTTCAAGTTCCAACATTTATGCATTGACCAAAAATCCAAACATCTTCAGGGCTTAACAAACCATTTTACAACTGTTGTCACTTATACAATACCTTTAGATGATCCTGTTGTATAACAGGCAGCTTCGTTTGTGAGTAGTATAGTGTGTACATCCGGGAAATAAAGAGCGGGCCTCAATGTCAGGAAAACTATGAACCAAAAGCGACTATTGGAATCATGTGTATGGATTGTGTGAAGTACCACCAACGAGAATAACGAGGCACTTCTGCCCAACGGATGTGGATACACGTCAGTCATGCAAAATAGTGTTCGCGTTCGTTGTTCTATGTTCCCACATACCTTTAATGAATTTCATGTAGTAAACAATTTCTCATGCCAAGCGTCCTCTGCGGCCACAATAATATTACCTGAGACATTGCGATTTCTGGTACTGATTTTCCCCATGACCTATACCATGATCTTCGTCTGTGACCGTGATAACCTCCTGGCCCAAATACTATGAGATTGCATTTCTTTGCACAATCCGTACTCTAATCGTTTGACTCTTTGATCGTTGAATCAAAACGTTTCGACAGTTAGACAAGGACAATGAGGAAACAGCCGATCGAAGAAGAGAAACAACTGTTGGTTCCTACCTGACAATCAAAACCGTAAGAATCATACAATAGTGTTTGTATCCTTCCAAATTTCACAAACCCGACAATGTTTAGGTTCCCGAAACTTTCTAGTACCATGAAAACCTTAATCCACTTTTAACAAACTTTCATAGGTCTCCAAATTTATGCAAACTCGGTTCTTCTTTTTCTGATTCCTTGTACAACTCTAAGGCATTCAAATAGTTAGATGAATGCTTGTATAGTCTTGGTATATGCAGTAAATACTTTTAAGACTCATTGTGTGGATTACGTTGATCAGCATCCCCCGGTAGGTTTTCCAGAACACATTCAAGGTTGCTGTCGTTGTGGTTAACATGCTAGTTTCACAAGCACGAAGGTCAGAGTGCAAACTTTGATCCGGACAAGGATATGCACTACTGATGGGCTATAATAAGAGCGATACTCGAGTCTAGTGCTTCACTTCGAAGTGGGCTAGCCGAAAGGCTTATCTGGATACGAAGGCCGCGATCAAGTGTGGGTGGTGTTCAGTTTGAAATAACCTAAATCCCCGAACCCTCACTACACATTCAAGTTTGACAGTCATCAGTTGAAACATGGATACGTACAATTTAGTTGCTCTAGTACATAATTCAACTCCGACCGCGTATTTATTACACACACAAAATCACGACCTGGCATAGACCCTACATCACGAATACTAATTCATTGGACTAACGCCTACGGTGGTCACTGTGATAGCGAGATTGCTCAAAGGATCAACTGGAGATGGTTCCATTATTGATTATAAGCACATTCGTTTTCCTTCTAGAATGTAGTTTTCCAGGAAATTTTTCGATCGTATGCGATGCTCCAAACGCAGCATTCGGTCAACTCAAGAAAAACAATGTCTATCATATGTTTAGTGGCTCTGTTTTACGAGTTGTGAGACTTTGATTTAAAGTAGAGTGTTGAAAGACGTTCGGGGATTTAGGATGTTATAAATCGAACACCACCCACATTTGAGTTTAGCCTTCGCACTCAGATAAGTCTTCGACCTGGTCCATTTTGAAAAAAAGCACTAAACTCGAGTGTTTCGATTTGACCGCTTGGCTATGCTTATGGCGAGGTTACTGACGTTACGGTTAGTGTGCTAGTTTCACAAACACCATAGCCGGAATGCAAATTTAGGTCAGGACGAGTATATACACTACTGATTAACCCTAGTAAGAGCGAAACTCGAGTTTAATGTTTCCTTCCGAAGTAGGCTAACCGAAAGGCCTATCTGAATGCGAAGGCTGCAATCAAATTTGGATGATGTTCAATTTCTATTAAATTCCCGATCACCCAACCAATTGCCACAGCACTCCATTGTATGGTATGCCAGTGATCTCTGTCGACTCCACACCCTCAACTGAAATTCCATGGAGTGAAGTTGGTCTTGCTCATACGAGTACCGCAGTTCGAACGATCTACCAATAAGCTACAAGGTTGCTGCCCGGATGACCAGTTTTCGGACTGTGATTTACACCAGACCAACAACTGAATCGCATCGCAACCCGCCTAATTCTGTACGAGTCGCTAAATTGTCGGCTGAATGTAAGAAGTATCGATAACACTGTTACTGGATTACAGCTTCCGTGTATTGTTTACGATCGTCATACGACCATAGTGAATATGCTTGTCCCAGTATTTTTTATGACCTTGGAACATAGGCTCTACCGCCGTCGCCGCCGCCGCTGTCATCATCACTAACATTGACATTACCATCTCAATGACCTCGTTTTTGGACATCCGTGTTGGCCCATGTGCCGATGAAGCTTGTTTATCTGGCATAGCCTGTTTTGTATACCGTCGGCCTGCGGTTTCGTTAAACAGTCATCCTGAATTCACATGCCTGCCTGAGCATGAAACAACCTGCTTCTCTCTCTCACGTAGTCACTTTGCAGCCTCTAGGCCTGTGTATGTGTGTCTAGTTTGAGATGTTCGTATATTTCCTTTGACACGTCACCGGAACCGAAAGCGAGATATAGATCAGACTGGTAACATCATCAAGATCACTCATCGAACACCATTGTGTGGCAGGTCATCAAGTGGTCTTGGAGAGGATACGCGAGAGGCTCTGGATTTGCGTCATAAATGCGTAAATCCGAGTTGAATATTGGAAGAAAATGATGTGCTCAATTGATGCAGAGACAGACACCAGTGAAAACGACACGAGTCTCAGTGAAGTTATCAACTTAAAAGCGGGTGATTATGAAGGTAGGACGTCCGTAACCTAAGGTCCGCCAGAAAAAAGTTCCCCTCATTTGAGCGTGACAGTGTGACATGCGGTCGAAACCAGTAAGCGCGCACGGGTTGAATTTGAATCGTGTAACAGGGCGTGCTGCTGTGTTGTCGGCGTCGTTTTAGTTTTCGTTTGTGTAAGTCGTGTGCATGGCTTACCAGGCCTTTGGCTCATGCTGGTTTTTGTTGTTTCATTTTACAGGACTGTTGTTGAATCCCCTACTTCGGAAGGACGCTGTCCCCCGGTGTCTCTACGTTGCCTCATAGTTGGTCCGTAAGTGTAACAGACAATCAGAAAAAAGACGGCCGGCTTGTATGTTACAACAGACAGGTAGGGATACTACTGCGCCCACTCTTTGCAATGCTGGTATATATTACGAACAAAATGTTATGCGTCAAACACGTATATTTCAGTGATACAACGTCACACTTCTGGGATCTTCCACACGACAATTCGGTATGGAGTTGAAAATGAAACCCACACAGACATCGTATCCCGATTATTCGAGCATGGCCATGGCAGTGAACGGCTAAATCAGGCGGATCTTCAGTGTAGGCGTACACCACGTTGATTGGAAAAGTGAAGTGGAAAGGTATAATTGTATCGAATTTCGAAGCCACAATCGTGTGAAAATCCGACCCAACCCAATTCCTCCAAAAAGCTTATCCCTGTATATTCTACCGCCCCTGTTTCTGGCCGTTAACTGGCCTTGTCCTAGATGTTTTGTTTTATCGCGTCAATTGACAGTTGTGCGAATAGCCACTGGTCGCTTTTTGTACTTTGCTTGAGTGGTGTGTGCACCACTTTTTGAAGCTCGGCTCGTCCCTGTTGTTTTTGAACCTGTTGACTGCTCGAAAGAACTCTGTTGGTCTATTTGACATCAAATTGTAACTATCTCCCGGAAACGATCCGTCGATCGAAACTGTTGAGTACCGTGACATTGTGAACCAATCTTGTTTTGACCATTTGGGATCGTTGGTTTATTGCTACGCGTTGCTCAACGTCTTCGTGGAAGATCGTACAATAATCACTCCTGATGCGGGAAGACAGAGACACGGAATCGAAAGAATTTCAGTCTTTCATACCGTCAGGATACAGCAAAGATGAAGCGTATGTGAGGGGACGAGTGAAAGAGTCATTGTTGGAACAAACGACCAGTATGGTAGTCGGATAGACGATGCTAACGTCTCCTGTCAACATTTTGACCAATCAAGTGCAGCAAGCATACACGAGAAACAATGAATGTAAGAACCTTACCTCTTGTTACCTCCTAGCTCTAACAGCCAACTAAGTACCACGAAGTAGTTGCCTACAGCTTCAAAGTAAGCATTTTCTGACAAATGCACTCAATAACTGGTTTTGTGCTAATGAGTACAAACCATGGATAATTTGATGGCCACAGCGTTCCGTGAGATTCATGGAAGACGAACGAGCGGGCACGACATTACAGGACTCTTACAGTTGCAATTTATGCTAGCTGTCATCTCGGTTCAGGCACCATATGAGAGACTGGTACGTATTTCTAATCCCAATACCAACTTTTCAACGACCTGCACGTAGTCAGCATGAAGTCACCGATATGTCAATTAACCTATCGTATAGCAACAGTTTGTTTGCTCTTATGTTCCACTTTTTTCGTCGCTCATGTCGCTCATGATGCCAGTGCGCGGTAGCTGTTGTTACTCCTTCAACACCATTTCGTGTCACGTGATCCATGGTACACTATCAGCACGCACTTTGAGCAAAATATATAGCGGGACCCAGACAATAGAGACTGGTGTCGCGTAGACTGTCTCTTCTGTTCTATGTGTAAAATATCTGGAAGGTGGGTGTGCCGAAAAGTCGTCCAACAGAGCAAGATCTTCATTGTCCAACTCCCACTTTCCTATGCCATTCACGCGCTCACGTTTATGAACCGGAAATCCAGTCCACAACGCAGTGGCGGTTTCCATTTAAACCTAGTGCACACTTCTACCTAGATCCGTGCGTTCCATTGACGCTTTCTGTCGTGGATTTTTGCTTGCCATTTCTCGCCTGTTGGCCCGATTTCGTTCAGTGATGATTCGTCCGGTAGATCGTGTCGTCCGCAATCCATCCGAAATGGGTTGTGACCATAGATCAGCACGGCGTCAATATTCACGCCCCCGACTTGGCTGTCCACCACAAGATCACCTAAGTGGTTCGGTCGATTCCTACCAGACTTCTCCATACTATTGAGGCAAAAATCCTACAAGATATTTCGATTTTGGGGATTTCTTCTGTTCACCATCCACTATTGAACAAAAATGGGACGAACGTTATCGTGATTTCTGAGAACAGCGGTAGATTTGATAGTTCAGATTAATGGTTTGGATGTTCAGTTGTTCACCGAATTTGGAATTAAAATTACAAACGATTATTTCCTAACTGGGATGATAGTATCAAACAGTAGGGGGTTCGAACACGTATGGCTTTGCTCGATCATCAGGAAATCTGACACGATAATTGTTCATTGTTTGTCTAAGAAGTCTGAAAGTGGGGTTTGGCAGACCGAAGAATGCAAAACCTGCGAATGGCTGCGCGTACTTCTCGCAAATTGACAGAAACCACATGACCAACTACGACTACTAGTCAAGGAATGAAGTAACAGCTTTTGCTACCCAAGAAGTTGAGGAAGGCGACACATAACCATATAATTACATAGATATCGCTTGAGTGCTGTGCATACTAGCCATTTTGTCGTTCCCTGTTGAATTAATTGACAGGTACAGTTCACTGGAATTAACCTGCAGCTGTTTTCCTTGGAATAATTGTCCTGTGATATCCCCACAATATATATTTCACTGCAAACTACACTACCGAGTACTGCAAGCAGGTTGTAGAACATGGGAAGGTTGGAGGTAAGCGAATAGAATCAGAAGTCAATCGAAATAAGTCTAGATCTAGATGAACGAGACTAGTAGACGGTTGCAATAAACATTTTTAGTCCAAATCTGCCAACTTCCTTGGTAACGTCACCAGGATGTGGAATGAGGAGTAGTGAACAACTCTAGACTGAACAATTATGCCTCTAGGTTGATGTTCAGTTTGCTGAAGATGACCTGTAGCACTGTCGGACAAGCGAGTAGGAAATGGCTGTCTAATCAGTGCAAACTGGACATTAAAAATACGAAACCCTTGTTCACGAGTCGTTTGGCATTCGATGTTCAGTATCAATCGTCTGCTGATTGTCGACGACTCCCCCGGTTTCTTGATGGGTCAACATAATCTGAGCACGACATACAGTTGGACAAAAGGTAAACAATGAAGTCAGTATAAATCTAAACTGGAGGAAGTAGTGTTATTATCCCCGTATATCGACACCGAGTCTGTCGAGCTCTAGTGAAAAAAATCGCTACTGTCAAGCTGCGCGATGTGTTCCCGTTTTATCCGCCATCACGCTTTCAAAAGCGTCAATCCCGAATCTGAAAGGATCTACAGTTTCATAGCATGGAGCATAACCCGGTCAAGTCAACCCCAAGAAACCTCTACAGGATTGAGCTCAAGTGGCCAATCTAATCAATGCAAACAATCGGTAGTACATCAAGCGTGTTTGTGATATCTTTCAGGAATCTTCTTTGAAGAAATCTAAAACAATTCGTTCCCTGAAAAGTTTCAATAAAATAATAAGACGTAAATCATGCGATATTACTCCGATGAACATCACATGATTTACGTCTTCTCATTGTTTTATACAAATACTACATCAATTTATCCAGTTCTGTGGTTTCGCGTCGAGTTAATAATGGTCACCAAACAGATGCCCGGTAGTCATCAAACCTCATACAAGCGACCAGAGCCGTTTGGGCACTGTAAACTGTCTTGCTCAGCTTTGTAGACATGAAGCCAAGGAAACTACCTACTGAGTACGGCCCCTTCACACTTTCAGAAGAGCAGAGAAATTCAAATGTATCCACACACGCATCGTGTACATCTGTTTACTGACCAACACCTCCACATAAATCTTTCATTTCCGTTCAGTGCTTCTTGTGAATCATGGTCGTGCTCCGACCCTTTAATGCCACTAACTAGCGTTACTCAGTAGCATATACCAAAGATACATCTCTGAGGATCTGCTAATGACCGTCACCTCGATTCATTTTCTATCCCGATTACGTACGTGTGAACATATTATAAAATAAAAATCGATTTCGGAAGTTCATTTTTCGACGAACTTCGCAAAATGCATCGCATTTGTTGCGAAAGAATTGTGAAGTAAGCTTGTCGAAGTGGAAAATCAAAAGCCGATCTGGAAATGCACACACACATATATGTGTATAAAAGTGCACCCCTTGGTAAGTGCGTGTTCAATCACTCCCTCAGATGTCGAAAATCAGGCCTGACCGTACTGAATTTGGCCATGTGGTCTGACAACACAATCGACACGCGTGCAACATGTTTCTAAGCCCATACATTCGGCGCACTGTGATGGTCCAGCGGGGGGTAGGTGGTTTTGAAACCACATGTCGTCGTGGGGAACAGCAAGTCGTACATGCACGAGTGATGTGCAATAGGTACCAGCAGGAAAGAGTAACGTAATCACGTGATCGGATCCAAAGCTTAATAAAAGTTGTGGGGACTAATCCGATCTTCATCTGGTGTCCGATGGACAAGTACTTTCAAGAGGGACGGTGTGAAGTAGGAGAACAAACGAGTTCGTAGAAAAAGTGCACCGGTCAAAAACTTAATCGATGAAGCCCATGTGGTCAGTTGTATGTACAGATTGGGTCGGCACAAGTGGGGTAATGACCTATTCGTCAATATCACCAAAAATTTATGAGCATAAGAACCACAGGTTAGTAAATAAGTGTGAGCAGATAGACTGTTACCCAAAGTTGCGAAACATTCGCACAAACTTTCCGATGAAAGGTACGCCGTAAAAAAAATCCGGAACAAACGACACGCATGAAGAAATACTCGCCGGTGTAATAAACTAAAGTTCAGAAACACGCGAGAGAAATAGATTACTCTGGTAGACTTCCAATATGTCTTAATTTCTGCAGTCCGTTACGTCAGTTTAAAGACAGTCATTTGCTTTCGTAATGAACCAGAAGAAAGACTTGGAGACATTGTTCTTTGTAGTTTGCACAAAGACAACTGCCGTTTCTTAGTGCAAACCATAGCAAAGTGTCTTCCAGTTCTGTGGCTGACTTTTTCCTACTGGTAGTATATGTCGCTGGATGAAAGTTGACAATCGCAATTCTAAAAGTGTTGGCCTTCAGACTCAGACAGATCACAGTTATCGCCTTCCCATACACCTTCCAGTCATTCTTTTTCGGAAAGAAGCACTAGGCTCATGGTTGTTAGAGTTCGTCAGTAATGAACCTTCTTGCTAAGGCCAGGATTAGAAATTCGACCACGCTTTTATACCGCAACCGCGCTGACCACTGTGACGATGATCCCACACTACGCGCAACCGAGTTACCATATGCAAACGCTGAACCACATTCGTGTGTGAGTAACGATCATATTACCCGATCGCCTCCAGAAGAAACATAGCAATTGTCCTGTTAACTCTAACCGATGACTACTAGGACTTCTCTTCAAGTTGAAAGCATAGGAATCACTAAACTTGATTATTCGTAAACAGTATGGGTGATGGTTGATATAAGTTGAACATCACCTCCGAATGATTGCAATTTTCACTAGATTTTTTTCAAACAGTTCCTGCAAAAGCCGCAATCAATTGTGAGCGACGTTCAACCTATATCAACTATGTCCACTAATACACATCAGCAGCCCGTGTATCTCCCGATTCATACTGACCTGACGCGGTCACTGATTACATAAACAGCTCCCATAAACATAAACATAAACAGCAGACAAGCAGCGTCAAGCACAAATGACTTTTAGGGAGAGAATTCGATTAGATTAATTTACGAAAATAAACGTCTGCAAATTTAGAACTCACAGTTGGTTAATTCAGTGTCCTAATTTTAGTTCCTAAGGTTCACGACAGAATCCTTGATATGAATAAATAAGTGTGCTAGAAATATTATCGTTTATTTTTAATTACCAGTATGTGATCAAATGTAAAAATGTACGAATACAATCTCTTCCATATCCCGATAGCTTACGAATTAGAGCCAGAATGCATGTTAAATAAAAAACCCATATGGTTTTTTTTTAAAAAGCTGGAATCCTGGTGTCATTGAAAAGTAAGGAATCAAACTTTTATCCATATGAAAATCAGTTGAACAAACTGAATACTCAAAAATAAGACATGTTCCCTTCAACACGGTTAGACAGTTAAGCTCGTAAGTATACACATTACAACTTTAGGCTTGTTTAACTGTCTGAAAGTTATACGAGGAATTATGACCAACAGTTTGTTAATATGTGCACACAGAAAACTAGTTCAGGATGATGTACATTTGTTTGAGCATCTTTCGTGATAAACGTTTAAGGCTAGAGTGCGATGAAAAACTGAACAAAATAGAACGGGGATAGGTAGACTGCACCGTTACATTACCGTCTTCCAGAACGTCGTGTGGATGTCTTATGTACACGGAACTGTTCTGTGTCTCAAACCCATACTCACCGTGCAACCTATCTTAAGTGACCTCGCATTTCGAACCCTGTGTGCTGACAAATAAACAGTGGTCCGGTGATTTCCTCCTGGAGGTTTTTATGTGAGCAGTTCCTGTGTATACAGACTGCCCAAAACTTCCCGTCAGAATGAAGTGTAAAGTTCCCGGTTGTTCAACCTTAATCCCGTATTGCAGACCGTTCTACGACATTTGACGCTGAAACGACTACACTTTGTTGATAACCCATCAATCAAGAAGCTCCGGAAATATTTCATTTTGATTAGGTCGATTCAATTTCAATAGGATATTGTTAGTGCTGTTCATTATGAGTTCTTTAAATTCGGTTAAAATCGGATCATTAATTTGGGGGGGAAATTACACCTCTAACATGAACAGCTATGGGATAGTGAATCCCAAAATCTGAGCAGTCGGACAACTTCTGTGATTAACAAAGTGTGGATTGAAAAACAAAATATAGAAATAACTATTGCAATGTATAGCATTTTCACAGTGGCACACAGAAAGTAGTTAGCATAGGCTGAACACAGCTCACTCGATCAAACGAAAAATATGCTGTCTATACAACTCACAACCATGATTCAGGAGGTTTATAACTCCCTCCAGCTGACAAATTACAAGTGAAAGAATAATCTCACATCAAATCGTCCTCCCACCGTACCCCCCGCAAGTCACAACGGTTTCAATCGATGATCGACAACACTCCAAAACATTTCACCTGTACTCTTATGATTTTGATAAGATCAGCCATTATGTTATCTGGTTTTATCCTTCATGGATATTTGACAAAGTGTTACTAGATTACTGATGAGTACCGAGAGTATTGATGAGCTCTAATGAGAGCGAAACTCCAGTCTAGTGCTTCTTTTCGAAAGGGGGCCGAATGGAAAGTCTATGGGAATGCGACAGCTGCGACCAATTGTGGGTGATGTTCAACTTGAAAGTGTTACTAACTTGTTCATTGAGATCTATGAGTTGTTCATGAAGTCGATTGGTTCATAAGGCTGTTTGAGTCAAATTAGCATCAACAATTTGTGTCTCTAGAATTCCATCGGCCATGATAGCCGAGTTGTGGGTAAGATACCCGAAGTGGATGCGAGTATGCATTGCACAGAAACCGGCAGGAAGAGCTGTGCGAACGTAAGTCAATTTTCTCACTTCCAAGTATGTTTTGCAGACGTCTTAACGCTTCGGACTGGCTGCTATCACCAGCAGATTCGTTCCCAAGTATATATCCCCCAAATCAACTACAATTTCTGATGATAATATTACCAAGACGTGATGATACATTGTCAATTCTTGAGTGATGCCTCACAAATCGAGCTAAGCATGGACTTGTCAAAGCCACATGCGTAGATCATGTTGCCAAATTGTCAGCAGATAAAAACTACGTTTAATGATGATCTGGGAACCAGTGAGTTGGGGGCACGATGTAACTGGAGTGATTGATTTGTACTTAACAAATTGCTAGTTCAATATGGAAAAACGAGTGATGAAAAAAAATGACAGAAGTAACATTGGTTACATCGGGCCTATCAGTTTAGGTAGTAGGGGGCAAAAGATGAGGTCAGATTTACCAATTACAAATGTTACTTGTAATCAGGAGACGAGTAATGTCAATAACAACTCATATGTGAAACGTAAGTAGCAATGTGCCAAATATACGGAAAAGATAAAACCAGATGACAAAATGGTTAATCTTATCGAAGTCTTAAGAGTACATAGTTGAAATGATTTTGACTATTGTTGATCAACGATTGAAATCGTGGTGGCTTGTGGGGTAGGGCGGGAGGACTAGACTTTCACTTGTAATTTGTCAGCTGGTGGGGGGAGTTGTACAACTCTTGGAGTCAACAATTCTCCCGGTAGAACCGTGCACCGTTTAGCTCGTGTAACAGAGTTGATGTACGATATGTTGTGTCACCCCGGTTCCGCTTGAAACTTCTTGTGACGTGGACATGCGTAAAAGAACTTGATGGTTTTTGATTTGGCAGTGTTTGTTTTTGGTGGTCGTGCCAAACCATGAGCAGGATAGCATG
>JTDE01000643.1:173050-197002 GCA_014338405.1 Paragonimus skrjabini miyazakii
GAGAGAGAAAGGATGGTGTCAAGTTGGCCGAGTTGGACTCGCCAACCGTATTGGGGGCACAACGAATAAACACGGCCGTTTACCCCTAACTCACGTTGTCATTCGAAATATGGTATAATTAGTGATGGACGTCGAACTGCATTGAGGTATCCCGTACGATGTGTCACCTGGGCTACTAAGGTGGGCAGAGACATGATGAGACTCACAGGTTGATTCCCGAACCTATGTCAACCATAAGTGTCAAGTCACATGTTTGGTCAATGACCCATCTGGAAAGTGCAAGATCGCGTGTCGTGTCTATACCTCATTCATCGTTTCATACAATGTACATCTCTGTCCATAGATTAGCCGCTAAACCGATGTGGGAGTTAACCGTGAAATCCAACTGAGGTACATGCGTTACAAATTGAAAGCTACGTCAACGGATTTCAGGACGAAGTAACCGACCTGCAGGAAAGCGGAATTCGTAGAATAATGTTTACTCACCTATCATGAGTGAGAGTTTGTGCTAAACTGTAAAACAAACCAGTCTTTAGTGAAGAGGTTAAAAATTTTCTACTGCCATTTTCTGAGGCATGTATCAACAAAGTATGAGTTTCCGGAAATAAAATTGGTTCGCAGCATGATCCACGTCACATTTTCATCTTCAAAGTGGAACACGGCTTAAGAAAAATTTATTACGAAGGCCATTAAACAAAAAAAATATTATTATTATCACTACCATCATTACTATTGTTGTGGTTATTAGTATTTTTAAGTTTTTCGGTAAAAACTCATCGACATTGTAGGTGAAGTTAGTGTCTGGAGTCAACGAGTGTCCACAATTTTAGTCACAAGCCAAGACAGTGAGGAAATACTGCTTCAGAACAGCCAGGATGATGATTCTTCCGCCGACGGCTTTGGGACCAAAACCACAACCACATCATGGTGAGCCTTTTACTAACACATAAGTGGATAAGCTTTAGGCGAGCTTTGTTGTACATAAAAATACAGCGAGTCTAGGACCATGTCTTTTTTATGCTAGACCCGGGCCAACAAACCTATGCTAGGTTTCAGCTTCATTTTTCGCATACTTGCGAAAGTGGGGGTCGGTTTGCCACATGAAAAGACGAAAGCAGTCAAAACGCGTCATACTGTTGTAAGCGAAAATGATTACGCGGAACACATGGGGAGTTCAAAACATCAACATCACCTCAATGCATCGAACGGGGAACAAGAGAAATACGTTCGTCATGTCTACGGTTCACACTTGTTAGATGTCAGATAAATGCGGACCAAATCCATGTTTTGGCTCAACATCATAAATAAGCACGCAATCTCCTAGAGTTTCGATTAGATTGTGAAGAATTTTAAACAATTTTGTAACTTCTCTCACCAACTATCTTGAAAAATGTAGTACGATATACTCATTTTAATTCAGCAAAGCAAACGAACATAAACTGTTTTGTGATCGGATGTGTTTTGATATGTCCAAATACGCAAACGAATACGACAGATTTGTAGCAATAGCTTCCCAGTGAACAAACTGCAAGCATTCTTGCGATGCTCGTTTCAATTTTATCAGATTTCCTCCCTCATGCAAGTTAGTTGGACTGTCAAAAAATGAATTGGTCATCAATTCAATTTTGTCTTATGTTAAGCTGGCTTACTTCAGACTGTTCTGAACGAAACTTACTCAATCCCCGTTATCACGCTTTCTACGTAGTTATCTGGTAAACAGCACAAATTGTCAGTCTCGTTTCTCAAAATCGACGGATTTATCAGCTACGTGTTTAATGGGCACTTTGTGAGTAGTATGGCACGAATCTTATGCACGGGAAATAAAAGCCAGGTCACAACGCAAGGAAGACAAGTAACCAAAAGCGATTATTGGAACCATTTCTATGCACTTTGTGTCAACAAAGATAATAACGATGCACTTCTGCCCAACAACACGTCAGCTATGCGAAATAGTGTTTGGGTTCGTTGGTCTATATATTTTCACATACCTTGTGATGGATTTTGTGCAATAAACCTGGTCAAGCATCTTTTGCGGTCACAAGAAAAAAAATTAAACAGCCAGGCTATTTTTAAGGGGGGGGAACGACATTCTTTCGATTTACTTCATTTTTATGACTTTTTTCACTATAGTGTGCAACGCGGCTAGAAGCACATAAATCAGTGTACCCGAAAAAAGTGTACATACATCAAAAACTACATAATTGGCCATTTTGATCACGGTCACAAAAGTACGCTTTTGACCAGCACCGATTACTTGATCGATCGGGTGTAACAGGAAATCTTGGAGGGGGTAAGCAGACTAATTGTCGTATTAACTCAGGTTCCATTTTCCCAAAATATTCATGTAATGTTTCAGGTACACCATCGTATTGATGAATTACAAGCCAAGACACTAGCTCATCACGTAGTAGACACGTGGAACGTAACAGTCTACAACAATCTACACGGTAGATTGTAGAAGAGGAACTGAACGCGAAATTCTGGCGCATGTGTTCACAATCAAAGTCATGTTTGATTTTCCCGATACCCCATGTGTAGTCGCCGGCCGGCGTTTGTTCAGTTTGATCTGAGAATCTCGCGATTTTTGACAGACAATATACTTAAGAAGGGGATGTATGAGATGAGGATATGCACTACCTGTGATAGCATAAAGCGTGCTCACTTTTGCCCCCGAATCTGACGGTACTGAAGCGAAGTTTCGCCAACGAAAATGCAACAGAGGCTAGCGTTTGGATAAAACAGATTCAATCGTATTGATTGCAAACCCTATTGCTAAACCAAATCCGTGCACTCCATTTCTAACAGACTTGCAGAGGATAAACGCTCCTGTCTGTCCACACGTTTGTCTAGCTGTCGTCCGTTTGTTGATGACAGGAATCGCTCAGTTGCCTTGATTAGACAATAGCGTCACCATGGCATGGTCCGACGCAGACGCAATCCGCGCATCCAATGTAGGACATAGGCCGAGGAAAAATTTCTTGCCCATCTACCGACACGTTTTGTGCGCTTGCATAATAGGTACGTGTGCGCGTGTGTCCGCGCCCGAACACACGGCCAACACGATAACGCTTATGCAAGTTACATCTGTCCCCTGGCTAGGATCGCGTGAGGTAATTCACGGCACTATCTTAACCTCGTCAAGCTTGCGCGCCGCGTAGGTGACTCGGCCATGAAGCATAGGACGTTCCGGCGCTCACACATACATACACAAATACGGAGGCACTGTGCTGGTGCGTGCGCAAGACCGTACGAATAAACGTACGCACACAATCGCGTTCACGCCCCCCGGGTATCCGAGCTCAGCCGACAGCAGAGTATGACGCTAAACGCACGCGGGCGGACGTCAACTACCAGACACAAGGTGTTGTGTATGGATGATATGCCGGACGAAGGTCACTTTTACGCAAGCCTAGACAGAATGTCCTTTAACTAGGACACAGTAGAACTGACAGTGTGAGCGGGTGTAAGACGGTGATTTATGCACAGTCGTAGCATACACACCCTCGCGGTGCGACAGATGAGAGGTCAGATTAGGTCGTGAACTTGAGATTCTGTAACCAAATTAAAACAAGATGAGAGAACCGGGTGCAAAAGGTTGTACCCACTCAGTAGAGTTATGGTCTGGACAGGAGGCCCAGAGTCTATCCACGATGTGCAATCAGGTTTCGAACTGTGACCCTCGAGTCTGTACGCAGGTCGTGTTTTTGACGGTTAACTCTACACATCGTACTGTGATAGAAAAACAGGTAGCGCGTACCTGAGAGGATGCCTCATATAAGAGAGAGTCGTCTATCGATGATAGGTTTAGATCGTCTGAACGACTATTACAAACCGAAGAGAAACATGAGGTGCTTGAAACATGCCCAAACGACCGTTGTGCTGCACAACCGGTTACAGAACCCTCCCTTCCCGAATTTCCTTCTGTCTATCTGTCAAAGCGACACATGTTTTGAGCCATCTATGAAAAGTGGTCGCTCACACCACTGCAATCAACGAAGGAATTACGAGGTTCGCGTGGCACCAGTCAAGGAAAGTTATCCCACATACTACAATCATACTTCCTCACATTTCGATAACTGTTAACATGCAACTTGTTTATATCGGGATATTATACCTTTTCTTGGGAATTTGCGTAGCTCCCATATCCTGGGCGTGCACGCACCTAGTCAAAAACACAATTATTCACGAGCATTACCAACCGAGAAGCTTCCGACCAAGGTGAGTGTCGGACTGAGGGATCTATAATCCTGAGGCAAACGGACAGATGTTTTTGTCACAAATCAATGCAGCTAATGAATGAAAGTTAGTTCTAGTTCCGGCAAATGACTATGTGCACCGTTTACCAAGCCCGATACACCTGAGAGATCGCATAATGATTTAGGAGTTAAACTTATACCGCCAATCGTGTTGAGGGAGATCCACCTTCTCCCAATGATAAACGAGGATATTCTCAGTCTGATGTAAATGGGAGAAATACAAAGTCGCTTTTTTGGGTTTCTTTAGTAAAACCTCAAAAATTGACGGATTTAAAATAACTTTCGGGTTCTATGATTTCCAATGGTCGCAGTCGGTCAGAAAAGACAAATAGTATTATGTGATGTAACGCAACAGAAGTATACGAAGACTTCAGACAGCTATACAATGTTGTGAAGATCCAAAATGTCCCCCCCTCTGAAGCTCCTGGATCCGATTATCAAACACATCAGAGTGCGTTTAGTTTGGATGATAGCGGTGAGGTTCTCGATTGGCAGTCACATGAGACACAGGCAAAAGCTAAGCATGTCCATAAACTGGACCAAGCGTCTTTTGCCATGACTAACCGATGCAAACGGATCATCTCCACCGGGGTACATAACTGAGTGTGTAATGTTTAGCGCATCGTGAGTGATGTCAACGCTACTACTCCACAACAGAATAATCTGGACATTCGGGGCACAACGTTCGCATGCTTTATGTGGACATACTGACTGACCATCAAACACTCAGCCATGGTATAAGTGTTGTTTCAGTTTGTCCGAAATCTGGGTTATGTTGTGACGATCATGCAAGCATGGGATGCGTGAGTACGTAAGCATGTCACTTTCCGAGTCCAGGCCCTTTTCAATAACGGAGACGACAGCAGACACGCACCGCATGGCTTTATCCCTTCAATAAAGTTTTCGCCTATCCTAAAAGCACTTTCCGTGATTTTATGTCGGCCTGAGACTTATCCAAATGCTTCTCTGCAGCAGCAGCAAGCGGAAACAGAAACATCCCGTTGGGGTCTCAACACAATAAGTGAGGCTCATCTGAGTGGCCCACATAACTGAGTTAGATGAATAGGTCCCAGTGGACCACGGCAGACAGAACATGGTGAAGTGGTAAAGAGAAGAGATGCGGTCCAGAGAGAGCACACTTTCGAGCACATCATGCCATAATGATGTGCAGTGACTTGAGTAGGATACCTGTTGATGAAAACCATCACACAGTGGTGGGACTCCAGGACGTTTTCATTTCCCCTCTTTACCTCGCCGCATCATTGAGACCTAATTCGTTTAGACCACTTTTGAAATATGTAGCAATACCACAGACAACTTTTTAAATCTCTTGCACCGATATTGAGTCCGGAAAGGTGTAAGGACAGAACAGGCGAAAAAACTATAGGGATATGTGAAAGTAAAGGAAGTTAAAAACTGAACACTATTCGGTGTTTGTAAGACTAGTGTGTTAATCACAACGCCATTAACCTCACAATAAGCATGATCGAGTAATCAAATCCAAACGCTCAACCACAACCTTGTACGCACTATTGGCTCTAATAAGAGCGGAACTCGAGTCTGGTGCTTCCCTTCGAAGTGGGTTAGCCGAAAGGTTTACCTGAATGCGAAGGCTTCGATCAAGTGTGGATGGTGTTCACTTTGAAATAATCTAAATCCCCAAACTACTAAGTATAGAAAGTATAAATTCGAAAAAGAGCGCGTGCTGGACTGTTTGAGATAACAAGGGTATCATAGATCTAGTGTCAATGGTTTGGAAAGGATCGCTAAAGCACAATTCATTGCATAAAATGCATACTACGAACGTACACAGCCCATGGTGTGAAGTTGGGAATGACCGCAGTCACAACACCATTGTGAGAAAGCTTCAATCGGTCGTTTTCACAACAACATTTGTTGACCACAAGTTTATTACTCTGAACTACGCGTAATAACTAACTTTTAAAGCTTTCATAGTCCCCATCACACTGACCACATTTTTCCTTGAGTTACTGTACCACAAATAGCCCACGATGAACATTTTTAACCGTGCCAGTGGAACGTCTTTGGTCCAAATTAACGACTGGGTTGAATGGATGCCGTGCAAGTTAACCAACAGAGGAAGCGAGTACATATTCTGTTCGAACGTTCACTCCACCCGACCCAACAAGGATCACGGATAGTAGTGGATCGTGTGTTTGATCCACATCAAAAAGTGCGCAGCACGTTCTGGATCGTTCAAACAGGGTCTTCGTTAGGGTTAAGATGCCTAGAAAAATTAGACTATACATAGTTCAACATAGATGAGGGAGTTCGATCAAATTATCCATGAGAATTACTAAATGTTCGTTTTCTAAAAACCACCACACAGTATGTATTCGATGTATAAATCTGAATTGAAAGACGCTTCTGTATGACTTACCTAGTTTGAGTCTATCTGTTGGGCGTACGGTTAAAAATGTAAAACTATGTAGACAGTGTCCCAAGACTAACCAAGGACAGCTACGATGTGCTGAATGAATCAACTTTCCAGTGGTTGGTTGATCGATCGGAGAAATAACGGACTAGTTAACTGCATGTTTCGGACCGTTAAAGCAGGAAGTGTTGAAGCTGTCGTAAATTACAATGAAACAGTACTACATACTGATAATGAAAAAAACACTGTACATAACTGCGAAAACAGTTACACATCATGGACTGACAATAAGCTTATGAAGATAACAGTTTTATGTACGTCATTAGGTAGACAAGATTGACTAGCTTTCACTAGATAGTTTATGACATCAGGAGCAAAATGTGTTTAGTTCGACATACTATCACGTGTTACGTTAGCCCAAGAACGGTCAGAAAATGTAACCCGTTCAGTGAGCAACTGGTCATTCTGGTTACAATTGTATCGATTAGTCAGTATTCACGGCGGAAATATCCGCCCCGGTGCACCCGTCCCAGGCAGAAGGTGAGCCACAGGGAAAATAAACGTCCACGAGAACGTAACGAATGCAAAATTGACGTTTGTCTCTCATAAAATTGTTACAAACAAGAGGTAAATTTTGGCCAACCGAACTACTTGCAAACTGTACTTCTTCGCTAAGAAACTACGGCAATAATCTTGTATAGGTGTTGACTATTATCAGTTCAACGTCAACTCACGCTTGTTACAGTGAACAAGTGGTAAAACGACCCAGACGGATTGTAGCTTAGTATTCAAGACAAAAATGCCCATATTTACAACAGAACTTCACAGTAATGACATTGCGGCTCCGTGTAGCTGGATCTACATAAAACATCCTAGCACAGATAGCACAACATGACAGACACGTCACGGAGTCTACAGACTTGGCAGTCTCTCCTATTTCTGATCAATGTATTACGTTATCATACGTTGAAAATCTGGTTAGTATTCAACGGTTCTCTCATTGAGTCCATGAAGGTCATTACGAACTCCTGTTAGAAAGACTGTACGTTAAACAGCTCCCTGTAGTGCACCTAAACATTCCAGACAGCCACATACGGCTCATCATCCCAGTCACTGTCCATCTAGCAGACACGCGTCTCATACAGTACAATTTGAGCACGCAGCCAACATCAGCGCCTAATTTTGGATTTTGTCGGGAAAATAAACTACGTTGGGCATCTTCTTGTGAATCCCTTGTACACAGGTGCTGCAATGCATGGTAGACAATGGAATCACCGAGTTATGACTTCGGTAATTCTTTGCTCTTGTACACACCGTAAGCCTCAAAACTACAGATAGTCTTCATAGACGGATCAGTCCACCTTCTTTTGTTCCAATCACTCTAATCATGTGAAACGAAAATGTCATCTTATCGCACTGAAGCGACTTTGAGACACCGTGCGGCAGAACAATTGAATCACAACACATGGCACTACACACAGTTCGTCCGTGGAATGCTTGTGCCCATAAAACCCACGAGCATAGTGCACCCCAATATAAACTTCCGATTCCAGTAGGATAATTATCAACTCAGAGTGCACAGAATGTCTGATTACGTGTAACATTGAGTCATTAAGAAAAAACGTGAGAACATTACGTGGACCTTTGACTCATCGGGTTTATCTTTCTTTTAGGCCTGGAGAATTGATAAAAACGCTCGATTCATCCAACGCAAAAGTCTTCCTCCATTTGCGTTGTGTTCCAGTTACGACACTAAATGCTCATATGAGGGTATTGGCCAATTTAAAAAAAACCAGCTACAGCTGCACACACCATCTGATGGTGGTTGATATATAACCGCCGAATGCAGCCACCCGAAGCCTAAGCAGAAAAGATAACTAGTCGAACACCCCGAGATGTCATAACAACACAGAATGCGAACAGCGAGCGGCAAAAGAATACGAGGCAGAATCACGTGACCAGGACGATCATCTGTCTCATCAAGGCAAACACACACCAGACAGTGGCGCCAAAAAGACGGATGAATCATGACTTTGTCTCAGCTGCCGCGCTGTTAAGACAAACGTAAAGTGGATCACTGACTGTTTGCTCATTCTACGGGGACAAGTAAATACAGCGCGTTGTAACGTGCGAACCGATTGATCAATCTGAACCAGATTTAAAAGCAACACTAAATTCAATTGAGACCTCCTCCTCTGATTCGGTTGTTTCATGATGGGGTAACTAAAAAACCGTAGGAACTTCCTTGGTCGATTTTCATACTTGAATCACACAGGTGGCTTACCACTGGCGTTTCAATCATTGTGATCTACACCTACGGTCGATCACTTGGTAACTACGGGGATGCATATGAAGTACGCAAAGATGTGGAAAGTGTATGTGAAGTGAACAATGCTAATAACGGCTGTCTGCTATATACTGTAATAAAAGGGGAATTTTTCGACATGTGGTGCACATAGCATATAACACGCAAAGTTCTGGATGGTTGCAGAAAATGCCTGTAAAATGTGTACCACATGCTACCATATTTAGTGTTTCTTAAGGTACTGATGATACGGTGTTGTGGATTCATAAAAAGAGAACTATGTCACCTATGATAGCTCAGTAATGTAAAAGGATACACTACTCTATCGTATAAGCTCCGACATACACAGTGTGAAATGCCAGTCGGCAAGAAATCAGAAAAACTTGATATATTGCAATTTATGTTTCTGAAATGAATCCGGTGACAGAATGAAAGCAGAATATTCAACAAGAAGAGGAAAATTTGTCTGCCTGCTGCAATTCACCTCAGTCTCTATATTTTCATGAAAAAGTCATTGGCGGTACCGATTAAGTGCGATAAAAACCGTAAGGCGGGATAGCGTATATAAAATGAATTATTCTTGATTAATGGTAACGTAATAAAATATGTTCTATATTGCTGGTCAAAAATGTGTGGAAACTTAACTGGAAAACCGTCATTAGTCATGTAAGAAATAAAGAATTCCACGCTCACCTCATTTTCAATTTTTTTTAGGTATCGGTTACATTATTGTAGCTTGTGCTGATGATCTTACCAGGTTAGGTCAACATTTAAGAGTTTTCTAGTGAATCATACACATCTCTAAAACCTGTATGACTCTGTCTGCTCAATTATGTCTGACAGTCTACAATAGGATACGCTAAATATAATCGATTTCCAAATTGAACGTGTTCGGTGTGCTTGAGATAACAAACCAAAGTTGTCCTCAAGTTGGGAGAAACACAATCGTTGTATGCTATACCTTCAAGCAGTTGGACCAATAAGTGGGCAAGTTGAACACTTCAACATACCCGCAGCTGTCAGAATTCAGAAAAAAACCTGCTCCTAAATTTTGGTAAATTTCTTGTTTCGATAAAACCGACAGCCTCATTGAGTGTATGAAAAATCTACACACAACAAACCGTTCAACGTGCTAGAAATTTCTGAGCTACAAACTTTGTCAAACTTATCGGCAATTCGGTTAACGGAAAGTTATCAGTCTACCGAATAAAAATGTTTGACTGTGTGCCGATCACTTACTACTCACCGATGTCCTTCATGATTGGAATTCGCACACAGGATACTTTGTACACCTACGAAAACATACAAGTTCATAATCATAATTATGAGCTCCAGGTAACGTTTCAAGGTACAAACATGACAAAAATTTAATCGAAGAACGCAAATTTAAGCATTTCAAAGACAGACCAATTCGCTATACGAATCTTATTTGATTATTTCTGAATGTCAAACTGGTCAACTCTGTTATTGAAACATTTCGGCATTTGTCACTAGTGTTGACACTGTTCCCTTGCGTGGGTAGTTGTGGTTGCACATACCACACGTAAAATAACTATGAAACACGCATATTAATATACAATTGATCATTATTCGTTAGCGATCGCGGTGAGAAGTTTGAATCCGATAAATCGGCCAGTAGAGGGGCGATGAACTACAGTTTGACCTAAACGAAAAACGAATGACTGAAGTTTAACACCAGAGCAAAGTAAGAATATTCACGACAAAGATGAGATTTAATCGGTGACCGACACCATAGACTGTTTGTTCCTTTCTAAAAGTCCATTCGGCGGTGAGGGCCAACATTAAATGTGTGATGTTAAACATTTGGAATGTTAAATGCCCGTGAACACAAACATTTGCCGACCGCATGATCAACCAGAGATGCCTAACGACGCCTAAACTACAGTGGATAGTCTGGTGAGAAATGTTACCAGCCCCTTGAATAGGACAAGGTTTGTTCTGATGTTACTGAGCAGTATGTTTTGTAGGTGGCAATCAATCACAAAAGGTGTCATGAAGAAAAAATCAGGGATCAAAAAGGGCGTGGTCTAATGGGTTCATTACATTGAAATTATGTGACATAGGTCAGAATTAACAAGATAGGTTCCAGTACAAGCTAACCAGGAAAAAATCACTTGTATCGGTCACACATGAACAAAGTCTGGGTTGCAGCTGAAGCATTTTAGCGTGATAAAAGCTCACAACCCAATTAGAGCATTCCAGCTTATGGCTGTTGCTGACCCTACCGACAGCATCACCACACGCAGTCGTGAAGAAAAACCAACACCGAATTACTCATCGTTTAGCTCGTACGTACCACAAATACATGCATATTGATTAGCAAACAAGGGAACCCGTTACTACCATCCAGCATTGGTTGACGGCGTCGGGCTCGGCTGTAAAAAGAACCCTTGAGCAGCTACACTTTTACATACGTGAACCGAACGTCCCAGAATTCTGTCCCGACGCCAAAACCCAGAGTCCAAACCAAAAATGGATTACTGAACGGGCACACCCCCTAACCAAGTCGGATGAGCGAACAGGCACAACACATCAGTGAAACCACAACCAGATTAGCTCGCTGTGCGTAGGATGGGGGTGTGTACGTGCATTTCTAGTAAAGTCGTTCAGCCTCATTGCCCAAATGCATTATTGGCCACCACGACCCGCGATCGATAACACCTGTCTGTTCGTACACATGTCTGTAACCGTCTCAAAGATTGAAAGGCAATGCTGGACAGAGGGAACCAGCATGCGCCGATGAGTGCAAAATGGACAAATTAAAAATACGATGTTTCACTAACGGATTGTGCCATCAGCGTTAGTTTTATATCAACCGGTAAATAGTAAAAAGCCGCATTCGCGTATTTTAACCATGTTGTCAAAACAATAAACGTTGCTTGGCAACTCTCAATTTCATGACTTCGTTACCGAGTTGTGTCGCTCCACTTCCCCTCAACATGTCCCATTAGACCATTTTATCCGTGCTGTGATGAAGGCAACTTGCTGTGTTGTCGAGATCGGCGTGAATAGCTCGTTCAAGAATGTTGTCCAGATTGAGGTGCTTTTGTTCTCTGGAAACCTGTTTCGTCCTCAAAAAACGATGTATCCAGGATAGGAAGATCGATTAGTTTGGGTAGACACCAAACATTCACATCATACGGGTTTTGATTAGGTGATTACAAACCAGGATAACATGTTGATACATGTGAACATTGAGCGAACTGTGCGGGACGGGGCGGGGCGGGGTGGGGTAAGGGACGTAACACACAGCTTACAAATATCGCGTTTGTTTGCAAACTGACTTCTCCAGGACTTCCATTTAACCGAAGGCACATCGGACTTGTGGGCCCTGGGTGACTAATTTCATCTCTCTCTCACACTCTGTCTGTCTGACTGTTGATATTGAGTTATATTGGATCACACTCTTCTCAGTTCTGTTCAGTTTGTTGGACAGTACCCGCACACAACTTGATCTGAACGAGTTTGTCATTCTGGAACCAGATCACACTTCTGGAACGCATTGATTTACACTTGTCGATGACGTTTACAGCACTTTAAAGGCCATTCATATATTATGTGCAATAACTAATCGGTCTTCGTCCTGTGTTGCGTCTGGTTAACGTGTATCTGTGGCTAATGGCCACGTGCGTCGCTCATCAATATATCTACTGTATGGTGTTCCACTACTCACGATCCAACATCTTACATCTTGGGCAATGAGGCTGAACGACTTTACTGGAAATGCACGTACACACTCCCATTCTACGCACAGCGAGCTAATCTGGTTGTGGTTTCACTGATGTGTTGTGCCTGTTCGCTCATCCGACTTGGGGGGGGGGTGTCCGTTCGGTAATCCATTTTTGGTTTGGACTCTGGATTTTGGCGTCGGGACAGAATTCTGGGACATATGGTACACGCGCTTCTCGCAAATGAATGACCTAAGTGCCCTTTGCGGAACAGCATTAATTCTTCGGCTCATCGATCCTCAAACGAACAGGCCACCACATTTGTAATACGGGGAATCCACTGTATCTGTCAGGCTTTTTCCTGACTGAATATCAAGTCTTTAGTACCATACACAGTCGGACAAAAAATGAATACATATAGTATGATGTCTTCTTGTAATGAGTAGTGCGATTGAAACTCTCGTATGATACTATGTCGGTTAGTCAGAGCATGCGCAGACCGAGGTCCAAGTTTCCACCGGATAAGGAGATACACTATTGATGAGCTGTTTCAAGGCAACCACTGGAGTTTATCTGATTGTGACCAAATTGAGTAGTGTTTACTTCATGAAAAAAAAACGAATTCATTCATGAATATTAGAAAAACAAGAAATCGCCTATGAGACAGACTGTGTCCATCCAAAGAATTAGGAGAGGCTCATAGGTCATAAAAATGGAAATGGTTGAATCTGTTTGAATAAGTTACTTCCTTTGTTTTTCAAAGTCACATTCGATATATATGCGGCCTCAGTTCGAATTTGATCACGAAATTCAAACAGTGGAATAAGGGGTTGTACCTAGCATTTCACGCATACTTTCCGTCTAGAACTATCCCACAGAAACAAAAATTCGGCCAATGTGACAAGTTAGATCGACCTACAGTCGAGGAGTGAAAGTTTCTAGCCTGTATACCGCAGGGCGCCCGCTGCCATGTGATATAGTTGGTCACACAGAAGATGGATATTGTCTGGCTGCCCAACTGTAGACAAGACAGCAACGGTTACGAGGCTGGCATCTATAAATGCGTGACAAGCAAAACAACGTTATCTCAGAGCTATCATCGATATTTCGTACTGTTATAAATGTCACTCTGAGAATGATCCTAACTAAATATAAGTGTGTGATTACTGCATGATGGAATAGTGTCTGCGAAAAACAACTGTCCCTCACCCATTTATTTACAAGCAGCCATTTCAGTCAAATCGTTTTGCTGACAAAAATGCCCTTTTAGATAGCGATTTCTTCCTTCACAACCCGTCAGCTTGACCAAGATTGCCTGCGAGAGTAAGGCTTTTAATGTTTTCACTATTAGGTTTTGTTCTAAACACTCGTCACACATGTTGGTTATTTCCATTCCTCGGTATTAGATGCAACGTCTACGAATCGTTAGAGCATCACAGTCCAACTTTAATTCACCAGATAAAAAATATATACGAACAACTTGCGAGTCATGTTTCAACGGTAAACACAGTATGCACAAGCAACTCATCACAGAAACTAGCTGGCTCATCTCCTAGCCATACGTTCGCATGATTAAGTTTGGAACACCAGATGTGTCCCACGTAATGGATTGGTGTACAAATTCACGCTAAACTGTCAAGTCAAGAATAAAACAGTGTTAACCTAGCATGAAATGAAGTCAAACAAAAATGAACATAAATTTAACGTCAATCAAGCTTTTTGAGTAGTCAGTGGCGTATCAACAAAGATTATATCAAAAAAACATCTGTATAAGAACACCGCATATTGCAGAAGCTATCTGAACCAGGTGAATTGACGTGGTATTATTCTATGACCCGAAACGATATATTTGGGAGTTATATTCACCTTGACCTCAACTTAAACGGTTAGTAGACAAGAGTGAAGTAAACAGTAAATCAAATCATCACCAACAGGTTGACCAATAACTTGACTTTTCTGCAATTAGTGCTAACGAAATCTCGATAGTCCCACAACACAATTTTACAAGCTTAAAGAACAACAATCGAAAGATTATGTATGCTTACAGGCTTCGATTGTTGAAAAGTGCATCTTTGAGAGCAAAATATCGTGATCAAAGTTGATGTTTTTTATGGAAGCAATGAGTAACGTCACTACTTTCTTTGTTCAGCCGAACACATGAGTTTCATGGATCGGACTGTCATTCCATCCGTAATCAGTTCGAGAGATGCTGGATTAATGAATAAGTGAACATATGTGAAGAGTAAAATTTAAGTAAAAACAATGAAAAGTCACAAAAAAACAGGAGAATCAACAGTCACAAGAATACGGACTCGCTACTGAGTACGACAAATCGCCGTTTTTAACGATCGATGTGGAAAACCACGTGTTTTCTAACAGGGGAAGGGAAACTTCCAAACTCTGACCAGTGGGGTGATCAAGCCCGGTTACGTTGCGATTTACCCCCAACCACATTGGAAAATGTGTTATGTGACAAGCATTTCGATGACGTGAGCCAGCTGGCTATCGATCGCGAACTTGGGGATTTCCCAAATATCCGCTTTTTGTAGGAGCATCAGATGTAATGACACAGCAAATAAAGACAAATCGTGTAAGATATAGTATCATACAGATTCACACTAATTCAAACACTGTCTCAATAGTCAGACGAGGAGATGACCGTAAGATGATTGTGGATAGTCAGCGAACACTCATTAAAATGATTTCTAGTCCCATCAAATAACCTGTTGCTCAAAAAAATGACGTGGCAATAAAAGTGTACTGAAATAGTCGATAGTAACATCTGTAAATGTATTTTTTAAGGACCATCTACGATACGGACCTTCACCTGTATGTGTACTACGATTCTAACGTTTGTAATTGAACACAAATAATTCCAACACAATCAACTGATCTTCAGTGATATATACATGTCATAAAACGAACAGTTCCCGTTTTCCTGTCTATCTGTCAGGTTATGTCCGGTTTGTGCAATTACTACTGGGTAGAAGTGGAACATGGTGAGACAACGGTGACCTGACAAATTTCGACCGTGTGTGGTGTTACAGGCGATTACATCATACGCACGCTGTTAGTTGACGAACGCATGAGTAGCCGGGGATTAGGTTAATTTCAAGTTGAACATCACCCACAATTGATCGCAGCCTTCGCATTCAGGTAGACCTTCCAACTAACCTCTTTTGAGAAGAAGCACTAGACTCGAGTTTCACCATCATTAGAGCTCGTCAGTAATGCCACGACCCAGACTAGAACTCTGGCCACGCTTTCATCAGGCAACCGTGTTGTTGGCCCCTGCGTCAATGACCTTATATTAGGCACGCCCGAATTATTATATGTGAACACTCAACCACCTTCGCTTGTGAGTAATTATCAAGTTGCCCAATTGCCTCGACAGGAGACACAGTTACTGTCTATTAACTCAAATCGATAACCGCGCGATTAGGACCTCTGAGACGGGTCGAAATCTCCGATCTCATTAAACCTGTCAGACGATATTTTAGATTACTGATGAGTAGTCGGGGATTTGGCAGGAGTTCTAATCCTGGCAGTGGCAAAGATACGCACTACTGACGAGCTCTAATGAATAATGAAATTTCTCTCTTCTACGAAAATCCATGCGCCGAAAAATATTTAAAACGTGATTAGATAGGTTAGCCTAAAGCAAATCGATAGTAGTATTTTTTTAAAAACAGGAAAGGAAGAAAAGGGGAACTAGTGTAAGAAATCCTTAAGTCTCTATGTTCAAATAGTCTAGGACAAGATGCCTATTATTTGCAAGCAACATGAGTTTGTAAACAAACGGATGAATTGCAAGTGAAAATAAGATAACATCTACAAATCGACTTTTTTGTGATTTTAACTATGTTGTTCCATTGACATTCTTTATGCAACAAACGGTATAGTAAGAAGAGGAGAAGATTCAAGTCAGCAAATCCAATTACTAGACATCTGCCATATAGACTCCAGTCAAAAGCTTTTGACCGGCAGAAGCCAAGAATGACAGTTCTTAAGTCAGGTATGGTTACTCTCATGTTCTTTGACAAGTAATTTATTGACTACCTGGTATATTCTACCAGTAAACTGGAGACCCTATAAAGTGTACGATATAGCAAGTGATAAGTCGTTATTTCTAATACATGACTTGATAGAAAAAACGTATTCAACCCCAGTCGTCACTAACATGGTTCTATGCTAAATGAGATCAAACAAGTGTCTTTGAAATGATTGCAAGTATGTATCTTCAAATGAAAATTTTCACACAAAACTGCCGGAAGTATTCAGGAAAGCTAACCTGTGTGCAGTCCAGCAATCGATGATTAATAAAAATGTGTTATAGTACGATTGTGTACTCAGAAGACCCCGGTATGCAGCACTGTATCGTTAATGATTAATGACTCACAACTATCAGGTTGTTGTATGCGATTATGATGGTAAATAGTAGTCGAGTTTGGTCAGTATAAATTGAACATCACTCACAACTACTTATAACTATGATATTCACATAAAACTATCGGCCGATTCCTTTGGCGCAATGACAAGTTATGTATCAGCCGGTTGGAACGATAATTAGTCCATTGTAATACTGTCATCAGACATGGTGAATTGTCTACCATCTACTGAAAGGAGCTTGTAACCGATACGAAGACCATGAGGGAACTCGGTGGCAATTGTGCCGGTTGCCAAACTACAGTTCCTATGTTCAAACATGAGCTATTCCGACTGTTCCTCCTGTCAAGGTTCAAGAAATTCGACAATATCCCATACACACGCGACCCAACACATTTCCAACAAGAAAAACTCCTCAGAGGTTGTATGATTGTTGCCTTGGTTGTATTTTTTTCTACAGGTGTGGACATTTTGACCTTGTGAAACCAGATCAGTGTTAGTATGACACAATAAGTGACACAATGTCGCAGGAACTGTCAAATTAGACATGTACATATAATCAATACTGGGATCTCAGTAGCTAATCGAAATTAATACAATCTCGATAGGAGAAAGAGCACAGCTCGTGCCCTCGATTAACTACACTTACATTCGTGGAGATCGATCGCGTAAATGACCTGAACTGAATAACATTTACAATAAGACAAACCGATTTTCGTAAAATTCTGCTGTATCTGTTCCCCCCCTACCCGACTGTACACCAGATCCTGAGAACTACACAAAAATTGGACGAAAATAGAAAAGCGTAGTCAGTACGAATTAAATATGAAGATGGCAGCGATTTCATTAGAAGACGAAGTAAATTTCCAAACATGGCCGTATCCGTCTAGGAGATTTCGATAATTCCAAATAGAGTACTTATAGCAACTGTTTCCAAGGCAAGTTTTTACAGATCAAACCGCTGACATTATGACATTGAAGTAGCAGCTCGCTGACTAATTAACAGCTTATGTCTGGACAGAATCACTGTCAACGTTCGTTGTGGGAACTCCCACATGTTGCCAAACTGTTCACACGTAGAGCTCCATATGCGGACTCTTTCGTTCAATCTGCCGTGGCAAAATCACGACTTGCCAGTCTGTCTACCGCATTTCAAACGATTGTCAAATTTTCTTCTTTGACAGTTTGCATGCCGAGTTTGGTGAAATTGTGCTCAGTCGAACGGAATTGGCTGAATGACTGACATTCACCAAACGTAATCCGATCGATCAGTATCGAGAAATTGGCAAATGAAATAATAAGACGGACGGATAACCGAGGCCAAAGTTGAAATGTCTGAACTTCCAACCTGGCTTCATAGCTCGGCACTAACAGCCTCAGAGCACGCTATTTTTGTTCCTGGTTCAATTCCAGCTGGAACCCAAGTTTTCCGTACTTGGATCTTTCTTGAAATACCAAATAACTCCAGTTACTGTGGCTATGTGAATATTCGGTGAGTTCACGTGTAAAACCGCAAGGGATTGTCAGCCCTTTCCATGTCATGTTTAATGTCAGCTGCGCCTACCCAGTTGTTGTCCGACAGTGTAAACTGTATAGAACGACCTCTCCCGCTGTAGATAAAACCACAATACTTTGTGAAAACTTTGTTTCAACTGAGCTCAACAATGTTATCAAATATGATGGAAACTGATTAAACCCGCCAGTCGGTGTGGTATCCAAATAGTTTACACTTCAGAATGATAACAGTAGTCCACACGGACTCAAACCTGGTGACTCGGTTTAGTGATATTTTTGCCCAAAAACGGGCAATGGCACAAAGATTTATCTGCTAATGCTGTACCAGTACTAATGTCGTAAGAAATAGACCTGCCTAGTGGAAATACAAAAGTAACACCAGTCTCAGTCTTGTGGTTGATCGAGCGCACTCGAATGACCCTGACGGAGAAAACGGGAGAAAGGAGCAAGCAAACTGCGTTACACAAACGACCAGTGGACCAGTTGTACCACGTACACATGTAGGAATAAAATGTGTCCTGATCCGAGTTTGATGCAGTTTTAATTGTTAACTTCATGTGGGTTGTCCATCAGAAACACGTTAATGATTAATCGTAAGGGATTTTCGTTGATATAATATTAACGCCACTCAAAAGTGATTGCATTAGACTGTCGTGTATTCACGAACAAGAAGTAACATGCTCAACTATGCATTATGTACGGTGTAGTAAAAAAATATTAGGTGCAGTGCAGTGACATTCAGTTCAGTTCTTTGTAATCTACCTAACTTTGAAGAGATTGTGTGAACTAAAGAGAACTGGCCAGAGATAACATTGCTCTCGTTGTTCTACTGCTCAGCTAGATTTTTACGTCGGATGTAGGTCGATTTATTTTGCCTAGGCGACTTAGGAAAAATGTACACAAACGACCTTATGTATAATAACAATCCGGTCTGCGGTCACTATGTAAGCACGTTCGGCTCGTTTGACAATATCATAGTAATGTTATTTCTTCCAGAAGGAACTGGGTACACTCTTATCCTCACAAATGATTCTGTGGACGATTCTAAGAGGTTTTTGTATCCAATGTATGTCTCTGGGGTGAGAGTGTTCCTCCCCGAAGGTTTTCACCCCGATGAGTCAAGTCAAATCAATAAAACACTCTATGTACTTCGAGAGACAAAGTTTAGGTCTTTAACCAACTCAAATCTTCAACGAATGGAGAACACATAGATTGAACAACACCTACAATTGATCACAGCCCTCGCATTCAGGTAGACCATCCAACTAGCCTCTTTCGAAAAGAAGCACTAGACTCGAGATTTGTTCTCATTAGAGCTCGTCAGTAGTGCACATCCTCGCCACTGCCGAGACTAGAACTTTGGCCACGCTTTCATCAGGTAACCGTGTCGACCACTGTGCCACTGACCTTATATTAGACACGACCGAATTACCATATGTGAACGTTCAATCATTTTCGCTTGTGAGTAATGATCAGGTTGCCCGAGTCACAATAATAATTACCATGTGCCTCATGGAACAGTTAGTAAACACCTCAGTCAGTATCAGAGCAACTGAGTCAGTCTGGCTGTTAATTCAACGGTTGAGTTTACGTACAAGTCGATAAGAATATAGAATAACGGAATGAAAAGCAAGACCGAACGCGTTCAAACAAGTGTTTGTGCTAAGATCTAGCGAAAGATGTACAAATACATTCAACCAGATCTAAATAAAAAGGATAAATTTTGTCAAATAAGATTTTCGTCACCAACAATTTTGCGAGCTTGAGGAATAAATTGGTTATAAAAAATATCATTCTAATGTGACGGATGTTATGGGGATCTAATGAAAAGTAGCAAATCCTTTGACAACGGACCAGAGAAAAACAACCGGTAAACAATTTATCCAGTGAAGGAGTGCACAAGTATTGATAAATTAATGAAGTAGTGTGTAATGAAAATGGATTTAAAACGCCAGACATAAAATGAGTTTTCTCATTTTGGTGAAACGCGTCAGTTACATGAAGTGATCATGTCATGTTATCATTCAAAGTAACCCTTAGACATCTGACAAGACGTAAATGTACACAAAGAGAATAGCTTCTCACGTTGATTGTCGTTCATAAGAGAAAACAATTAGAGGTGTTGAGCCAAACTGCGGGACTATGACCAACTTGATAGATCGGGTGAACGGCCTAGTGAAGCAGGAGAAGACAACCGGGCTGTGTGTCGTGAGACCTAAACTACATCTGCATAATTAATTGCAAAAATAATCAGGAACTGACATGAATGCCATATAAAGAACGAGAAAAGAGGAAGACCTGCATTCTGTATAACAACAGAGTGGCGACTGGGCTTGGCTGTTACATTGGGCAAATTGTCTGCGGTTTGTAAAACCTTCGCAACAGAGATCGACAGCTGAGAGCGAAATGCCATTTTCGGTGAGAATTTGAAGTAACTACCCATTGTTAATGCTTCCAAACGCTTTTCTGTACTCTAAGGATCACATGCTAACAGTATGGGATTGTTCAACAAGCAATGGTAGAACGGAATGAACTAGACAAGCGAGAGCATCAGGGGTGGGGCGTGAGTCACGATAGGCGTGTTGATTAGAATTCGTAACGTACACTTGATTTAGTCTTTGGAAATACTACAAATCTGCATGGCAGCCCTTGTTTTACGGACTGATGTGATGAGTTCTGTCATACACAAGTCAGCAAGTTCGCATTGAGCGAAACACTGGGTGAATAATTCTAACCGTGGTTAGCATCGAAACTCAGTACATTCAATAAGAACGAGAAACGATAAACCGTCAGATGTGGTTGCCTTGCCGGTAATCAGCCGGTAAACGTCTCCAGAAACAGTTGAGTACCTAACGGGGTAGGCGGATCAGCAGGAAAAGAAAAATGTGGGATCTGGTAAGTAATTTTTCGATGTCCTTTTTAAATAATAATTTAACTGTACGATACTGATGGTAAGTTTTCTGGCAGGAGAGTTTAACCTACTCAGAGTCTTCATGATTAGCCTGGTTTTATGGCAGTGTTTGTCATCCAGTAAGCTGTGGAGGTAAGCCGGATTCAAACGATTTAGTTCATATGCAATAGCTTCCTACAGAGTTTTCCGAGACATGAAGGAAATCTGTTCTCGTGAATGAAGACAATCTTTCCCCAGAGGAACGAATATTAAAACAGAACTTGAAGTAGATAGTAAACTGGTCACGATCGATAAACGAGTAGGCAAGAGCAAACAAGCTCAGATCGGACGAAGATACCATGTTCCGTAACCCCCCGTGGTTATCGGAAAAAGATTGTCGACGTCTAACTGTACCACCTCCACAGCAAGTGAAGAGCATGTGGCGCACCTTACTGTAAACCAAAGGAGAGAGCTTCACTATAGGGTAGTCTGAATTGCTAAGTTCGACGCGCCTGTGAACGGCAAACAACTGGATATTGTTAAAGAAAACTAACTCGAGATGTCCTTCCGGGCTGAGGGTGATAAGAATTGTTATCAGACCAGTTTGAATCACCTCACAAAATACATGAAGTGACAGAAAATTCAAAACGAGTTACTAAAAAGTCACTGAGGACAGTCATAGATAAATAGTACATGCTAAAACCGAACGAAAACCAACCAAGCATCTGGGCAAACTTGTAACAATTAAGCAACTTGCGTAAATATTCGTAAAATAGAAACGAAACACTGGGTTCTTTTTGATAACTTCATCAATGCAGAAAGAAGGCATATGTTGCGATATGTTAACGTTTCGTTTATTCCCATCAGTCGCAAACGTAAAACATGCAAGTCATATATGACAGACAAATAGAGACAGACAGAGTATGGACACGTATACAGTCACACCACGTACTATCTCATCACTAGCCTGATAACTATATGGGTTGCTTCAACCACTTTTGTGCATATAGCAGCTTATCAGGGATGTAAATACGCCTGGCCCTTTGAAATAGGGATTTGACCAAACCCCTCTTGTATGCTATGGGGGCAAAGCTGGAGAACTGAAGATATTGTCCGCCTCATGTTGCTTTGTGATGGATCGATCGTTGTAATGTCCATCGTCACGCCTAGTGATGAGCACATCTAAGAATGCCAAACTACCGTTTGATTCATTTTTGTGAGACAATGATAAGTTCGGATGAACAGAGCTAAGAAGATTAAAAAATAAATCAAAAAGATGAGTATCCATAAAAATCAAAATATCATCAACATACCGTTTGTGCAATATGGCTTTGGCAATATTATCTGAGACTTGCCGTCTTATAATTCCGAGGAAGACGTTGGCTAATGTTGGGCCTAACGGATTACACATAGCCACTCTGTCTACTTGTCTGTAAGAAAGTCCTTCAAAATTGAACCTGATGTTCTCTGTGCACAGTAAAATGAGATCTTTAAGATATTCAAGTGGAATCCCAGTTTCGGCTGGAAATAAAATCGCTTAAAAACTCAACTGTCTCATAAAGAAAAACGTTCGTAAAAAAGGAATCAACGTCAATCGAATCCCTGGCATGAGAACTCACCAACACGCGTTCTAATGTCCCTGCTAGTTCAAAAGAATCCTTTAGACAATGGGGGGATAAAATTTTGCGAATGGGATCCAGAATTTCAACCAGCCATCGAGCAACCTTATGGTATGCCGAATTGTTTATACACAAAATTGGTCGCAGGGGTGCTCCACCAGTGTGTACTTTTGGTGCACTTCTCATTCATGGTATTGCCCTGCCGATTGGATTCATGTTGATTTTTAGTTACATGGTCATGCAACCGCGAGTCACCAGGTTGACCCACCTAACTCATTCAAAAAATTGTTATGCCATCAGAGCCCGAAGCTACTGGCCTTTAACAGTCATGTTGATCAGAACGCATCAACCAGTACTATGTGCACGAAAGTGGTTGAAGCAACCCATAGGGTTGCCAGGCTAGTGATGACATAGTACGTGGTGTGACTGTATGCGTGTCCGTATCCTGTCTATCTCTATTTGTCTGTCATATATAACTTGCATGTTTTACGTTTGCGACTGATGGGAATAAACGAAATGTTAACATATCGCAACATATGCCTTCTTTCTGCACTGCTGACTAAATAAAAATGAAAGTACACTTCATCGATTTGGGTAATAACGCCTCTACCACGCTTCTGTAACATACAACGCGATCCACACGACAGCAAATGAAACCTTCAAGTGTGCTATTTCCATCTTCGATATCTTCAAGCAGCTCGGTTACCCGCAACATGCTAAGTTTGCATATTCATGAGATTAAACAGTTCCGAGCATACGCATAAACAAATGCATTCTCTTCACAGTGCGCTTTCGGAATTTTCAGAATTCATTCGTTCGAAACGTGTCAACAGACTCTCACCCAGTTGATCATCCGTTACAACGTACCCCCAGAGAGGACTAATAGAAAGAACCGGT
>JTDE01000643.1:197102-207116 GCA_014338405.1 Paragonimus skrjabini miyazakii
ATGGACTTGGAATATCCGGGATGTCTCGAACAACTCAACTACGTGTCAGTCAGGCAGTCTTGGATAGTATCTAGTTTGGTGTTAACGGAAAATGGTCAAAGCAATGTGATTGAAACGGATACCGGTTACGAAACGAGATAACCTTTCAGAGAGGGAGAGTCGTATGCAAATCCCTACTAGAACTGTCTGATTTTCCAACTGTCTACTCAGCATGACCAATAGACTGAGCTCCAGGATGATAACACAAAATGACCATCATTTTGTGGAACAAACATCAGTAGAACATTTCGATTGACAGATGGAGGAACGGACTGGGAGTGTGATCCGATTAGAATCGCGCCCTAAGTGTCTATAGGTGAAATGCTTCTAATGAGACTGATAACACTCGATTAGTCTGTGCATGTTTATGTTGACGGTGAGCCTTTGTTACACAGTGTCAATGCGAAACACAAAACGGATCGTGATCGGCAGTCTTTGGGAAATTGAGTAAAAACGTCCCTAACATTATGAAGAGGGCGAAGATTGAGTGACCTTTGGTGTATTGTTGGTACGCAACACTGTCTTTCATATTGCCTCTGCGTTTGTTTACACGCAATGCAACGTGCGAACGGAAATACACACACACACATGCACGTACAGGTTTTGTGTTCAGCAGTTGCCACTAGCACGTAAAAGTTCATTTGAACGCAGAAAGTGTTCTACCCAGACTATGGCACGTCAGTGTGTTGGAATTAATGAACGGATGAATGAATGCGACACAGTTTCCGGACATTGTACGATGTCCAAACACTAGTTAGTTCGTCAAATGGCTGGCAGACTGACTGACTGATGGACGGACGGACTGGCTGGCTGGTTGGTTGGTCAACTTATTTGATCAATAACTCAAACCGGATGTCCTACGGACTATACCGGCTTGGTTAATCGGTTCATTAAACTAATTTTATTGGACGTGCCGTTGGATTTTACCGGAAAATCAACTCACGCCAACTCCTGCAGTCAATTTGCAATTTTAAGGGTATTCTGAAAAACCTGTCGATATCGGCTGAATGTGCGTAACCAATGGCAACGTGTGCGTATCTCACTTGGTGACCATGCGAATGCGCATTGCAGCATGCCTCTTCAAACAAAGTTGACGTTGTCTCAGTTCACAACTTAACAGTTCATGATGACATGGAGTGAGCATTACTTACATCTGACTGCGGTTTTCGCATTCAGATAAACCTTCTAACTACTCCCCTCTTGAGAAAAAATAGGGAACCTGGGTCTTGCCCTAATCAGAGCCCATCTGTGACTCATTTCCTTACCATGATCGGGACCTGAATAGCAATCGAACGTGAGTGCTTCTCAGGTTACAATGGCCAATCCCCATAGTACTTATCGAGAAAGTGAACTGATCACCGTGATTTCAGCATGACTAAGAGGTCTCGATCGCGCGGTCATCGAGTTAAATTAACAGGACAGTTTTGACAAGAAGATCTGGCAAACCGAGCGGTATTCACAAGCTGGTACAAGTCAGCATTCAAATAGAAAATATATCAATCCTACCTAGTATGCAATGGCTGATGAATTCGTCAACACGGTTGCCTCATGAGAATGTGGACAGGAGTCCGAAGCTCAGTCGTGGCAAGAAAATGTGCTACCGAAACTCGAGTCTAGTAGAATAAGACAGCTGCAACCAAACACTACTGGTATGTTAAGCAATATGAACGAAATACCAACAAGTTACGTTGTGTTTAATTGATGGTGCCCTGCACGGTTGATGGCATCCGAAGCGGATTGGCTTGTCATAATGACCAAAGCCAAAGGACACCTGCGCTTCAAATCACCCCCCCAAGTGGCTTGCGCTGCTCCACGTGCGGTTCCACTCACAAGCTACATATCCGGTGTAAACCTGAAGAAATAAGACCAGTAGGTGTGCGAGTGAAGCCTTTGTGTCCAGCCGGCCAATGCTGGTTAGCCAATTAATTGGCTAGCACGAAAAGGAAACCTTTATCTTTCGGAAAATAAACAGATAAACTGCAGTGACAAGATCTCTACTAGGAAGAAAGATATGTCAAATGTAATACAAGAAGCATTTCAGAAAACGAGTGCATGTTAATACAGTCCAGAGAGGATAAGGTTGAAGAACAAATTCAAAGTTGAACTACGAAAAGATTAGGCAAACGGTTCGTCATTCAGTATACCAATAAAACTGAAGAAAAGAATGGGTAGAAGATCGTAGACACCTAGGTTTCTGAAAAGAGGGGCGGATTGGTGGCTAAACGACCATGGTCTTGGTCGATGCAATCATTAACACACACACACACTGTGACTGATTATGTCCTTGTTTGTGATCACTAGGTTGAAATGACGTGGGCAAGAATCGAACGAGTGACAATCTTGTAGCTAGGAGCCATCGGTCTAACGAACAACTGTATCCGTGATGGGGTAAACGAGTTAATCGGTGTGTATAACTTGTTGATACTCCGCTGGTCCGGATGAACACAGCTCATTTGTTATGGATGTAGCTTATGTGAAAGGTTGCCTCTCCCTAACCACTGATAACGCATTGAAAGGTAGCACAAACTAATTGGCACTATTTGAAGGAATAGAGATTATTCCAACACTGTCAAAATATATTATTGCACTATTACGCATAGTCCGCGTAACCACCTGATGGTCTATGAAATTCGAGACTGGCGTTTTGCATACACACAAAACAATTATATCAAAAATAATGGGACCGGGATACAGAGGAGTGGAGAGATGAGTTCGAACAAAGTGTATGCCAGGAGAGACGATTAAACAATGAAACAAGTCGTTGAGTCAGCTCTACCGCCAGTCCAAAGAATATGTATTCAACACGGGATACAACATGCGCTTCCAAAGTTCCTCTCAAAGATGAATGATGAAGCATCCCAAAATATAATTGAGATGTCGGAAATGGATACTTACAAAACCGTTGTCACACTATCCTCAAATGCTTACGAGTATGATTATGCGGTAATGTGAAAATGTTGCTTTCTACGCTCGAATCTTTTTTCCAGTAAAACATCTTTAGTACATGATGGTGTGATGTTCATCGCCTTGCTGTAGACCATGCAAACTTTAAAGCTCCGTCAATATCGCGTCTTAGTTTGCCTAATCGAAGCATACAAACACATTCCTTAACAAGACAACCAGATCATCCGGATTTCGCTAGATATCCTGAGTCAAAATGTTGACATATAAAATACATTAGGACATCAAAAATGAAACTAGAATGTTTGCATTTTGGAAGTGTTCAAAGAAAGTCTAGAAACCAACCACGACTAGATTGTGAGTTGACATTGAAAGGTTTTCCCTTGGACTCTGCTAGACTCACCTGTCTAACAGTGACCTATAACATAGCCGCAAGACCACATCTACTGACAGCTTTGTAAATTCTTAGTGGGCAAGTAGACTATACACGTTTCCAATTCGATTCAGACAGCGATTACAGGCTGACTAGTCTAACACATAAAACCCGTAAATCAGAAGAGGTCTTTGTGGCATGAGATACATACATGACTCATCGACACATTTGACGCAATAAATGGCATACTGCTGACATGGGAAATGGGATTTAGCTAGCAATTTATCACATAGACCGTTTGCTTAGATTTGCTGTTGTAAACACACCACAAGCAATCCGTGAACGTTAGGTACTGATATTCCTATCAAAGCACATTCTCTCTTGTTTACGATCACATCGTCTTCACACACCAGGATCTGTAAGAATACCAGAAGCGAGTCCCTACTCAATTTAAGCTACACGAATTTCAACTGTGAGTGAATAAACAATCACTGCTTCATCCTACCATAAACATATCAGAGATAGAAGTACAATCCTCCGAAATGTTTCCTCTTGAAACGAAGTGCAAAAGTGTGTCGTATCGATCAAAATCGCCGCATTACACATTGACTGGCATACACAGTGACTGCCTAGGTTAAATAAACGTAACGGTCGTTCATATTCGTTTTCATTCGTCCACAAACTAAGGTCTTTTAGAAAATCAAGTACAGTGCAACTTGATTTCCAGAGTTTTTGTTTATTGACCTCTCATGAGCTCAACATTGTGTGTTTTAAAGTCAAAATCCGGTCTTTTCCGAACTCATTCAGAGTTGTATTGCTTGTCATGACGATGATAGAAATGAACAAGTTTGACCGAACATATCCATCTGGATGTGTGATGAATACTCATCCGTCCTACCCTATCGACTTATCAGATCAGATATGGTTATGCCCCTGTCAGTATTGTGGCCTTTTATCATTGTGAAGAGAATAAGTGGTTTTCAATGTTAATTCACTGGAGTGAAGGAAAATGAAATCGGTTAGATATTAAAAGCACCTGTTTTATGACATAACGTAATATCCTATAAGATAACAGGTTGTCTTGCAACTGTGCCAGGGGGTTCAGTTTGTCAGTTCGGTCACCCACACGACGTGACATGCGCTTATTGCCGTTCGTTAAACCGATGCCTCATGGAATGGTTGGTAGTCGTTATGATTGTGCACGATCGACTTTGAGACCCTGCTTATACAATACAGCACGTGAAATCGTATTGTTCATATCGATATTGCATTATCGCAACGAGGTACAAACTATCATGATCCAACAGTTACCAAAAAATGACGGGAAAAACACCGTTATGAACAAAACACAGCGATCGATACGGCCATCTGCAAATATCAGATGGTAATCAGGTTTGAATAAGAGGGGAATTTTCGAAAGCATGTAGACGTAGCCGTTTGCCGTTCCATAGCATAAGTTAACTGTTAGCACTGGTGGTGCAGACTTTGATTAAATAACCGGGTAATCCTTTGGGTTACTTGATGTTGCGTAATAAATTACTCCAAAAGTGAACGACCGGATTTCCCTATAAATTTAGCTTCTTTGGATGGTTAACACGGGAGTTATTTGGCCGACAAGAACGGCAGTCAAAAATTTGTCGTTTTTATTCAACCCTATCCTTCTTACAAACAACCCGATCAACTTCACAACGATGAGAAAGCCAAAATGAGCCAATGCTCCAGCATTTCATTCCACTTTGATCAACTGTTAATTGAGTGCGACAATCAATCATAAATGACAAGTTTTCAGCCACCATGAGTTACCTGAAAACGTACAACGTAAAACAATGGTTCGATAAATCCTGGAATTACTCAGTTTCATCGAGAAATTATGTGGTGATTTGGACAGACACCTAAAAAAGTCGGACTGATCTGCTATTGAAATTAATTTCCAGGCTGTATGATGTAGGAAAATTCTGTAGATTAAACTGAGTTATTACTTAGGTTATGATAGGGTTAGTCTTGGGCCAAAAACCTGGGCGAATACTTCAGCCAACCAAACTGTCATATTCTCAAGGTTTGAAAACTCAAAACGATACAGTTTCGAGGATTTACGCTCATTTAAACGGGTCGTTTTCACCTACGTCATCCATAGCAGCAAATTGACTGTTGACACTGATGCTTAACGGGCTATACAACCGTGAGAAAATATGTAAAGAGTCCTAGTTGAAAGGTAGGGGTTGACAGAGAGTGGTGCCTGGTACACAAAGATCCCGTCTATACTCAAACATGCAACAACAAAGCACCTAGCATGTTTCGCAGACAAACAACCGATTAGCAGATTAGAGTAATCCGGCGTCGTCGAAGGTCTACCATGAAGGGTCCACTTCATTGCCTGTGGTCGTTTCACAGACAATCCAACCAAACAGCAACATTCTCGTCACTGAATCCCATTAGCTACCATCACTACTAAAATTTGTGGTCACCCGCCCCTATGAATCAGGACTCCAGCGCAAGTGACCAAACCTATCTACGGTGGTTGATCTAACAGCAACCGTATTCAGTCGCCTACGCCAAGTCATCGGTGTTCCACTTCGCCAGTGGTCCGTGGCACTGACAAAGAATGCTCATTGTGGAAGGCGGCTGGTAAACATTCTTAATATAAATGCAGTTTCAAAAGCTGCGCGAATGAGCTCGGTTGACCACCAGCACCAGATACCCATCTGCTTGGTATCGCCAGATGTGTGTCATTGAACGCAGACATTGATAGGAAGAATGTTGAAGACGGTCCAGGTTTTTCATCATGACCGTCTACGTTTTACGGTTACATAATAACGCCGCTTTCATAACTGGCATATCTGCATCGCTTGAGTTTCTACGGATTGGCACGCGACAGCTCAGTTGTAATGACACCGACTCTCGATCATGCGGTTGCCAGTTCGAACCTGGTTACTTCGAATATCTCCGTGAGAGTTTGGGAAGGCTGACAACATCCTACTCACGTGTGACTTATCATGTTGTATGACAGAAAATGTTCGATGGTCTAAAGGCCAAACAAGTAACCAATGCGTGAATCCAGACCCCAACAACTACACAGTAATGGGTAGTGAGCCGAGTTGGTGCCATCTAGTGGCAAGCATCTAGCAACAGAATCAAAAGCCGTACACCCCATCCAGTGTTGAAGCATTGCCAATGAGTGTTGGGCAGGTGATCGAGAGCAGTGACGGATTTAGCATTCGCATCTAATATCCCCAACAGGCCTGGTAACAATCTGTATCGATTTGAACCATGCACAACTCCAAGCGTATAATTGTTGAGCATGTGCAGAATAGGTCCATTTATCTTTTTAGGTCTGAACGTTCCGTTGACTGGCCCTGACAACACCCGCCCGTCTACCAACGGGGGTGAACAAATATGACACAATCAATACTGACCTAGTTTCTGGACCAACGGCCTGCGTCCCAGTTTTCGCGCATGGTCACGACGGCACTAACACCAGATGCGCACAGTGCGCGAGTGTGCATGCAAACGCGTTTTATCAAGGTCATCCCACCAGCCTGGTTTTGCGTCCGTATGTGATGCAACGGCTAACAGCTGTTCGTGTAATTGTTGAATTACAACCTAATATTCCTGCTATGATACACCTTCCTGACAAACCCACTGAAGTGTTTATATAATTGAGGAACTATGGTTAAATGTGCGGATTACGTTGTATGCCGTCCCAGCACACGGTTGCGGTGACTACAGATTTGCGACAGTATCAAATGTAAGGGAAATGTGGGTGTCCGCTGGCGTAACCAATCTGGAAGTGAGGGTATGCGTGTTTTAAAATGTGGTGGCCACTGTTGGACGAGTATACTGTGAAAAGTTGACTCAGCGGTGAAACATGATTTCAACCCAAATACTAGCAACAATTTAAAATGAACTGGCAATATTTAACTAAAGCTTACCCTCAGTACGTCGTGCTTAACACTCGGTGTTTTTCGAAAGGCTGACTGATGAACAATAGACCAATCGTAGGAATACGCAGTAAAGTACATCATAAGCGATACTGAGCAACAATCGTCATTGGTACGAGCTGCAGTGAGCGCTAATGCACAAGAAATGCGCGGAAGTTTCTAACATGAATGACCCATTTAGGTGATGGTTACAAAGTTCGACTTACGATGCGCACACGCACACACAAACACGAACAAACAATCCACGGTGTAAAAACGCACAAGAGCAGGTATGAATCAAACAGAACAGTAGGGTGAAGAACACAGTGCCTGTCACAGCATGCTGGAAGCTGCGTTTTAACGAAGTAGACGAATAGAAACTGTTCCTGACCAAATGGCAGCCAGTTTACCCAGAAGTGCAAATACGCCAGCCGATCGATTTAACATTGAAGTCACAATTTGAGCACAATTGATGTAGTCACTATAAAATCATCAGTTTTTCGAACGACAGATCAGAGACAACCAAGCTGACTAATGAACAGGTCCTATCATGCACGTATTGGTGTAGTCGAAAATAAGGTTGAAGCTACAGGGGATTACTAACATACATAATCTTACAAAAACTAAATTACAGTTTATCAAGGTTTTCGTTGTTTTTCAATATGAGCTCTCGCTTGATGTTGTCAAGGCGGCTATGTTGGTGAAGCCACATGCTGACTGTTAGATTTACGAACATCATCCGACGGGGTTTCGCGGCCTATTTAGAATACCGTCGGATAGCATTTTATAAATAGCGGAAAGTATATTCAACGTCCAGAATGTCCTTGGTTCGTCAAGCCATGACTAGTACTAACCATAAAAACTTCACAGCCTTATTAATAGCGTCTAATGACATTCCATATGAGCACCGTAGTTCTTTCGGTTAACGCGTCACAATTCATTTGAGTCCTAGTGCAAAATACTGATAGGTATCTATCCCAAAGGATGATTCATGTCTGCAGATATAGCCTCTGATTGTTCTGGTCACTCTGATCACCTTGGTTTCAGTAACATGATAGTGCTCAGTGAACACGTGACTCAACCTGTCACATGGACGTAAATGTCTTTTGGTGTAAAGGTTACAGGAAACACCCAAAGATGCAAGTCTGTGCAAATGAATACGGATCTTTTAAACAAACTTGAAAGGAGTGAGCTAAATACACTTTTTGGCGTATATGATCAAATCGCACGTCATATGGAAACACTATAGGCATGAGAGTCTTCAACTTATATGGACTACTTTTAGACTGGATGACTGTATACCGGATTAACATTACCGATGAACAGTGAATGTGAACTTAGACCACAAAAATGTTACGTCGGGTTGCATCTTTTCGAAGTTCATCTGATTGCTGGCGGTGATAACGCACAACCAAAGGCCAGGGATCGAACATGTGATCATGAACAGAGTATTATCTTCAATGGATGGAGCAAACCGGTAAAGAATTATCTTTCGGACGGACGAAACGAGATAAGGATCAGAATTCAGTACCAAACGTTAGACGTGGGACAAAGTCACATCACCAATGTCACCATCACCATTGTCGACAGTTGGTCATCAGCGGTTGACACTCGTTAATGCTATTTTTTGCTACTCCAGAAGTATAACTTCCAACCTTCTCTCGTAATCTCACGGGATCGCTTGTCGGGTCGTCCCTAAGCTACACGTCTACATACCCAAGCGTCTCCATCACCTGTTGCGAATTCGAATGACTTCCAAGGGTGGAATTCTCGCTATATCTCTCCTTCCGGTTCAGCTAACTCACTTCTCCCGAAATATGTAGATGACGCCGTCCTCGGAAACAGATATTCAGACACATCCTTCTTCCTCACATTGTAGAGTGATCTTACCAAACTATTCGGCTGGTGTGATGCGCGCAATCAATCCAAATATGTCTATATTTCGTCCCCTCTTCTTAAAAAAACTATCGGCAACATTTGGATAATTGTTCCAACTACAAACGGATAACAAAACCATCCTCATATCTAATCTGTTACGTTAAATTCGAAGGTGATGTGACCTTTTCGAGTGAGCAATGCACTAATAAAGAAAGTTCACAATTTACGTGTTACCTCTGAGGTCATTTCCAACTACTATTGTCTTCACCCTTCTCAGTTTGTGAATTAAGGCGTATTTCAGTAAGTTTCTCTGATATCTTGATTGAAAATTCCATATCCCCTCTGTATTGTTAGAACACACTTGATAACAATCTTTGTTCTGATTTTAGTTAAATTATTCCGTTTTTGAGTCGTTCACTTCTCTAATTTCTACTGATGTCACACACTCAAAAAAGAAGAAAAAAACTGCTTCACGATGGAGAAGGTGAAATATGAATAACTTGTAGATTTCCAAATCTAAACTTCTAAAATCGATATTACAAGATGCAGACACCTTGTAAACCATGTAACCAGTGAGGGTTGTGAGCAATCACATATAGGGAACTGAGATGGAATTTGGCATTTGAAACTCAAAAATATAGAATGTTATTGCTATAGAAAATGTTTATTTCCATCACAAACGTTCGGATGCAGTAACCATAACTGTTATTCTCTAATGAACTAAATTCTCTAGGAAAGTGATCTACGAATAAACCACACGCTGCTAGCAAAAAAATAAACATTGATGGTAACACTCACATTAAAAAGTTCTGAGAGGAACAGTAGCAAATGGACAAAATGACAACACGTAACCCCCCCCCCCCAACCAACAAAAACCGAAAAAGAATGGAAACATGGAAACGGGAC
>JTDE01000643.1:207216-217456 GCA_014338405.1 Paragonimus skrjabini miyazakii
TGACTTACATGTTGACATATTTTACACTTGTAGCCTTTGGCTGCGTGAGTATAGGAAGTTGAACTGTTTCCCATAGAAGTATCTGCGCTGCAATGGGCATTTCGAACGCTTGCTCCGGAGCCACCACTCGGGGTCGGTGTTAGTCCAAGGCTTGCCTCGCCTGCCCCACCACTGCCGCCACCGCTTCTCAGTGAGCCCACAGATTCACGGGCTGTGAGAGCAGCATTCATTAACAGTTCGGATGATCGGTTGTAATCGGAGCTGTTTTCTGGAGAACAATCGCCTCGCATTGAGGAATTTCGGAAAAGCAGAGCTGCTGACTTGTCTCGTAGACCGGATATGAGCCTACCGTTACGCATGAAATCTATGGAATTTCTGCCAGACCCCCCATTACCCATGTTCAGTGTTGGTTCACAAGAGTCAGACATGGGACTTTTGGAAGAGAAGAGGTAATGATGATGTGAGGTTTGATAAGCCTCTTCAGCGCTTGGTTGAGACGCCACATTACCCCTTCCATTGGGTTCGTCCATGGCGGAATGGCGGGCTGAATCCCGGGGGAAATGTTTTCCCTGTTCATTGCCGCGATCGTGGCCATGCATTTCTTGACCTTGTGCAACCTGAGCTGCAAATTGAGCATGATCACCGGCCACAGCTGCTGCTAAAGCGGCAGCCGCCGCAGTATTATTGAATTCTTTCAGATGCTGCGACCGGAAGTGATTGTAAGCTGACAGAGCATCTGGTGGTGGTTTGATGTTTGGTGGTGAGTTCACGGAGGGTATTGGAGATGGAGAAGAGGTTGAATGAGGTCCGTTGAGCAGACTGGGACATCCGCTTGGGGGGTGATTGCTAAATTGCGAACTGTTTCGTCCTAAGCCACCGTTGCACAAACTATCCAGTACCATATCGTTTGGAGTGGTGTTGCGGGACGTACTGTGCTGCATAAGCCGAGAACCATGCATACCATGGGAAGGCAGATTCTGCGAACCATCATCACTAGAACTAGTAACACCGGAGTTTGCCGCGACTGAGGCAAACGCCGCAATCGCCGCAGCGTGGGGATCCACAGGGCCATTCGTCATACCACACTGCTCGCCTGGATTGGCACCTGTGCGAGACATGTGACCTAGTCGCGGCTGCGGTGAAAGAATGCGCGGCGCTGAGGATCCGTGGTTTCTAGAACTGCTTAAAGGTGAATGACTCTGTTGTATTCCAGAAGTATTCTCAATAGCTCTATCTCGGGATATGTGCCTCCCGTCACCGGAACCAAGTTGCGGTTGTTGTTGCTGCTGTTGCGAATGCTGTTGAGGTAAAATATGCGAATGAGCACCGGGATAGGAGAACCGTTGATAGAACGATTCTAACGGATCTTCCATCATTGCGGGGACAGATCCAGAATTCGGCATTCCGAGCACATTCGCACTCATCCCGGCTCCAACTGTCCCTCCTGTGCCCATCATGATGGGTTGCGTATGGGCACCGGCGGCAGCATTAGCCGCCACTGCTGGGTAATTAGCCCATGGCCACAGAAACAGACCAGTCCGAGTTCGAGGGTCGGTGCCACTGATATCCATCATGTGGTTGAGGAGATACCAAACGCGAACTGTGAATAATGCGTTGTCGTACTCCCAATCCTCACACTCCGGAACTCATGTTTGAAAAAATGGCGATTGACGGGCACACAAGTGGACGGATTAAGTTGCACACTTATGAATTACGGTAACAATAATCGGTGGTGAGTTGATACATTGGTCAAAAGACATGGAGGGTCATTCAACTGCCGCACAAATTAAGAGTAAAAAAACGTGCGAGGTTCGGCATGTAATTCAACGAGTTTTTAGACAACTGACAACACAGGCTGCTATCACCTACTCACCAGATCAGTGCACAAAAACGGACATATATGCACGCACGTACGCACATACATCAGCGCACGCACGAATACACACACACAGCCCCATTCGTGTAGCCTCGCTCTGGAAACGGTAACTCCATAGGACGTAACGCTCCGCGGTGTCTGACGTCCGCACAACGACGCGCACAACCTCATGAATGTCTAGAATCGAGACCACCAATCAGGAACGCGTTCGGTAAAACTCTGATTCTGGCTTTTGGTCCCCATTGGTTGTATCTGAGTGACCGACGCGATGTCACAGCCTGAAATCGGGCCCGTACAAACACACACGTGCGCACGCACTCGCTCACTCACGTATTCACACACAAGCACTTGCGTCCATACAACACACGGGGCACCTGTGCACGCCTGTGCCGAGGTTTCGGCACTGGCCTCGTGACTCTGCCAGTGGTGGACTTGTGCATGCATCCACACCGAACCTGCGCGATTACCGGTCTGTAACTTCCCCTTTTTGTCTGCGCTCCAGGCCGCAAAAGTGTGGTGACAACTGTGGTCGTGGTTGTCGTATGACGCACTGTGAGTACATGTCCGTATCTAGATCACTCAAACGCCAGGGTCATTGTGGTGAAAGTGATTTTGAATTGGTGGTGTTGATGATGCCCATGAGCCACAGTCCCCCTTAGGGTCAGCTGTGGCGTGTCCGCTGACCTGGTTTCTTGCATCGATGATCCATTGAGCACGTCCACATGCACCGGAACACAGATCATCGTTGGTCTCAGTCTGGAGCCCAATCAAATATAACATTTAGCAACAATTTTACATGGTCGTTATGTGAAGAGGCTAACTCGACCTTGTACAGTCTTCCGTTTTGTGAATTCATGTCTGTCCCGTTTCGGTTGTAGGGATCTCCCGTAATTTTTCCTGATCCGCTGATAGCAGATTTCAAACATTTTTCTCGTAAAATACTTGTTTAGCCGCAGTGATGTTTTCTACTTTCATCACAACAGATTAATTTTTTAACATTTCGAAGCTCGTAAGTCGTTTGCATTCGAACTTCTGCCTTTATACTAATCTTATACTGATCTCCCCATTCTCAACTGGTTCCGCTTACGAATTTATGTACCCGGGTCAGTGTTTATTGTCCTTCTGCTGCGATCAGTTGCGGGTGATATTCGATCTGTATGAAAACCAAATTCCCCTACTATTCATCAGTAATCAAAATACCGCTCAACAAATCAATGATTTCTGTGATCTCAACTTGGAGAGAAGTCCTAGTAGAGGGGTCATCGATTGGAGTTAACAGACAGTAACTGTGTCTCCTCTCGAGGCGATCGGGCAACCTGACCATTACTCACAAGCGAAAGTGGATGAGCGTTCTCATATGATTATTCGGTCGTGCCTAGTGTGAGGTCAGTAGTGCAGTGGACAACACGGTTGCCTCATGAACAACATGGCCGTGGTTTTAGTCCTGACGGTAGCAAAGATATGCACTACTGAGAGCGAAACTCGAGTCTGGTGCTTTTCGAAAAAGGCTAGTTGGAAGGTCTACCTGAATGCGAAGGCTGCGATCAATTGTGGGTGATTTTCACTCTACAGTGTCCTTCTGTTATACCGCCATATTGTCAACTTGTGACTGTAGCAAGAAATCAGTAGCTTTCTACCTTGTCCTACTGAAGAGACAGACATTCAAGTGTCAAGTATTCATCGCCTGCGATACATGACGAATTGTCTTGATTTTATTCAGTTGGTTCCACATGACCCAGTTCGTGGACATTCTGATACTCGGTCAGTCGTCTCACTCAACCGCTAACCGACATAACACACCACTGCAACTGAAGTCTCAACCGTACGCGTTCAGCCCTACCTGGTGATCATAGTTCCTAAATTCCAATAGCAGTGATCTGTGGTAGGCAAATCTGCCTATTCAATTGTGTAAAGTTCAATCGTATTAAGCATCGATGCTAAAATGATACAACCATAAAGAGAAGAAACAAGCCCTTATCGGGGAAAGGTAGAAAGGAGTGGAATGGAACGACTTACCGGATGAACTTTCGTATCAGTGTCAATGGGAAGTTCATTTACTTCACACTTCAGTCGAGACTGGGCATGATTTTGTAACTGAGCATGCAGATAGGTGAACGTGAAAACTTAGTTGATCTACAAATAAGAACAGACAACCGGATACTGATTCACCTACATGGTTCACGTTACAACACTATTGATCGAACCATTAAGTGAGTACTTGAGTGAGACTGTAGAAGAAGGCATAAAAAAGAAACTGATGAATATATGTGCAAATACAAACGATGTATAAGTTGTATGACCAACAGCGTGTCCTTAACTAAACTATTGAAAGACATGGGATGGGATGTGGAAGATTTTTTGTTTTTTACTGTGACAACCTGCTCTCCAGAGGTAGCAATAAGAAGCCAATTGATCACTCTTGCTGCATCAGTCAGTCGATCGATAACCTTACATGTGAGGATGTCGTGGAACCTTTTTTCGATCATAGTGTTATCATCATTCGTTTTAGTTGACGAACTCAAATAAACGAGACACTTAACTCTATGAGAAATGGTTTTAAAAAAATCCAATTAAATATAATGGTCATATAGTTTTATTTATCCAAGATCGCGACTGTTTCACAACAAACCTCCAACATCAATAATAGTATGGTTTCATTTCTAGCCTGGCCAGGATAGTGACTGAATACCGGATATAAACATTTGGTCCGTTCCCAAAATGAATTTGACAGTTTAGTGGAGCACACGATGTCTAACGTGTGCCATTGACCAGAAATGTATGTCTTATTTATTTGTTTCTGATTCTGTGATGGTTTTTTTTTACAGGCATTTACTGTTTTGCAGAACTTAGTGACAAATTGGGTTTACAATCCATTGGACAATTAGTTGTAAACGCGTGGAAACTGTCTCAGTTTATGACAGATCGACTACAAATATTCCCAGTGCGCGTGCGTTTTTGGTCGAACCGAAAGATTCTTTCAAGTTGTTCCATGACCCCACAGATTAATAACACTCGAGATAATCTACTTCGTATGCAGTTCATACAACTCACGAGCTTACTGTAAACCAATAAAGGCGTCAACCCGACTGAAGACTGTAACCAACTGACCTGTGCACTTCTGTTTAGTTTTTGAGGTCCGCTAAAATTCTGTTATCAATAAAATATTTCAAGCTTTTTACGCCTGAATTTATCGTTGATTAGGTTGTTTTCATTTCTGGTTTTACAATACATTTTGACACAAGAGTCCTGTCCGCAATTATAATTAACGAACTATCATCACATTCTCTTCAGGATAACATCTTTATCAAACCCTCTTCCGAGGCTACTGATCAGTAATCTAAAACATTGCCTAGTAGGTTTAATGAGATCAGAGATTTCGACCCATCTCAGAAGTCCTAATCGTACGGTTATCGATTGGAGTTAACAGACAGTAACTGTGTCTCCTCTCGAGACGATCGGGCAACCTGATCATTACTGATAAGCGAAAGTGATCGAGCGGTCAAATATGATAATTCGGTCGTGCCTAGTGTGAGGTCAGTAGTGCAGTGGACAACACGGTTGCCTCATGAAAGCGTGGCCGGAGTTCTAGTCTCGGCAGTGGCAAGTGTGTGCACTACTGACCAGCTCTAATGAGAACGAAACTCGAGTCTAGTGCTTCTTGAAAAAGGCTGGTTGGAAGGTCTACCTGAATGCAAAGGCTGCGATCAAATGTGAGTGATGTTCAACTCAAAACGCTGTTCTGTGCAGGGTCATTGTTCAACTCCGATTTGATTTGTTCAGCAACCCATGACATGTTTGATTTCGGGCACAGGTGCACAATTTCCTATGAGATTCAGACACGAATAACTCAGAATCAGTACTCTACAAAAACCAAGACAGCATAGAACACATTTTACTACTTACTGACTTGTTACTGCTCATTCACTTACTTACTCCGAACCCGATCGTTCTGACAACACATGTAGATTGGAAATCCGTTTCCGAATAATCGGTGAGAATGTTCATTTTTGAACAACTCCACTGGCAAACTTTAAGTTATAACTAAATAGAAAAAGTGATTAGAAAATAAACCAAATTGAGATGCCTGTATGTGCTTATTGGGATTACAAAATTAAAACATGGTGAGATTGTTCATTCGGCTGCACTAATGTTAGCGTCCAGTTTGGAGGCGGATCTGCACTAGTTCTGAGCTCTACTTGGAAAGTGCGATGAGGACGAACGATCGCCCCATACTACTCACACCACCACTATTCAGTAACGGCTCCACAACATGGATTTTGCCATCAAAGTAGTCGCAGGAAAAACACGGGAAGAAACATCACACCAACACGATAGTGCAGTATGCCATGGAATAGTTTTGGCTACGCAAAGGAGCTGAGCATTCGCGTTTGTGACAACCGGGACCTTCTGGGACGACTGTCATATGCAGATGGGTGTTTTTGCTTCTTATCCTGTTTGAACACTTAACCCGTGTTGGTTTCATAAACAACCAACCTTAGAGCCATCCGTGTTCTCGGCTAGTGACAAAACAGAAATTCTAGCTGAGTGCAAAATTCATGATGTGGTTTTGGGTTGTAAGTCAACTATCTACCACTTCTGTACTCATTTATTAGCCAGTCCTTTCGTGAGTTATTGTCAACATTAACAGTAGCCTTAGTGATGACATCTGTTCGTAGTGCACAATAGTGAAAATGCATTTATTCATTCACCACTAGCTATAAACTACATATCATTTGTTTCATCTCCACCGTGATTCGATCACAGCGTGTCTATCAATATTTTGGTCAACACAGACGAGGTCAGACGATCGAAATTATGCCATTTGATCACCAACTATCTCTCTTTTTTTCAAAGAGCGCTACACAGGTTACGCACGAATTACCCTATAAGCGGCTTCAATACAAATTGACACATTAAGATGATGATAACTTTTTGTCTTATTTTTGTCAAATTGATGTTATTGTTATGAGTCATGAAAGTGATATAAGGATTGTTTATTCAACAAGTCAACACAGGTGGGGGGTATACGGTATGGTAACATAAGTAGTATATGCTTAGTGGTTAAATTCTGCCGGAAACACATGACTGGTTTCGTGGTTGTTGTCACTCAACAGGTATACGTCTCCGGTGAACTTCGATCACACGTCCTAGTGTAGAAACGGCGAATATTGAACTAAATTACGAGTTAGTTTTGCCATTTATCTCAGACTCAATGCACTGTACCAAACTGATAAAAATCCTGTATGTATGTAAATGTCAGCGAACAAAAAGATGTTGGGTTTTGCGTTAATTGTAGATACGATTACCAGCTAGTGTAGTGAGGATGAGAGATAGCAATATACTACTCATGCCACTACTAGTCAGCAGTGGGACAAGAGCATGGTTTTTGTCATTGAAGTGGCTGCGAGAAAAATACACGAAGAAGTATTGGAACATAAAGGAGCTGAGCATTGACTTCCGTGGCAACCGTGACGTTCGGAGACTAGTGTCGTACGCAGATGAGTGTTTTTGTTTGTGGTCATGTTAAAGCGCATAACTCATGTATTGGTTTCCTGAATAAATAACTCTTGCGCCATCCACGTTCCTGGCCAATAACGCTAGGATATCATCGACCTAAACGAATATACTGTTGTGATCCAAGAACGCGGATGACACAAGGGTTATTTATTCGACAAAACAACAAATGGGTTAAGCGTTTAAACAAGACCTGAAACAAAACCATTCATTTGCACGCGGTATTCCGCCCCAGACCGTCTCGGTTGCCGCAGACGTCAATGCTCAGTTCCTTTAAGTAGCAGGGACCATTATCGGCGATGCTGCACTCTGATGTTCCTTCCAGCATTTTTCCTGCAGCTTGTACGATGTCAAAATATATGCTCTGGTCCTACTACTGCATAGCAGTGTTATGAGTAGTATATTACGATTGCTCATCTTCACTGCAATACTATGCGAAGCTTATGCAACTTAATTCCTAGAGCACTGATATATTTGAGTAGTATTTTGAAAATCGGAAGTCATTCGAAGAAAGTGGTAGTGACCAAATAGAAATGTAAATGTGAGTTTTAAAATGTTCCGTTTTGTAACGGGAATTTTGTAATCAGCACACATAGTTCGTAAAATAACGAACTAACTGTAATGCTCGGAATTAGGGACTTCGAATAGCCCTTGAAATCGTACTAGGATTGAAACCTCCACGCAAGTAATAAGCAGAAGACCTCGCACTGGTTGCAGTAAGCAGTTCATATTCATGAGACAAGCAGCCGAATTTATGGTTGTACAACAGTATTAAACAAATCATAGTCACTCATTGGATGATCATACGGACACATACAAAGTCACAAATTGAATGTTAATTGGTGCAATACGGAACAAAGAAATAAGCGAATAACAGAAGACGTAACATTGAGACGGTTTGTCCAATCCTGATGCAGTATCTTCAACGCGACGTTTGGATTGGTCTCTTGTTAGAACTCTTGTTGTGTCGGGGTTTGGATAAGCGGTGAATCGAGTAGATTTTCATCACACTAACCCCAAACCAAGTCCCGTTATTACAATCCATGGGGTATTTGTACTCAGTATTCTATTTCACAGAAACTATAAAAATGCAATGTATTTCAACAAAAATACTGCAGCAGGAGATTAGGAAAAAATAAGATGCATTATAGATATAGTTTATGCACCGTACAACTTTACAACACATTATGAGTCTCCAGGACACATTTATAGTACTCAGAGTTAATTTGTAATTATTTGTGGGCATTCGAAGTTGTTTTTTGTGCGGTCAGGTTAGTAAGGCCCCATGGTAGATGCCGGACTCATCCGTTGCAAGTTTGGGACAACAACACACTTTGTTACCAAGGCGACAGAAGTCTGAGACCATCGCGTAATTTACAGGTAATGCTGGTATATTCGGTCATAAACCGCCGGCTTTTGAGGGTAAACTAACTGGTGTCATTACACCAGTTATAAGCTATAAGCGAATGTCACGTCGTGTGGGTGACCGAACTGGCAAACTGAACCCCCTGGCACAGTTGCAGGACAACCCGTGATCTTATAGGATATTACGTTATGTCATAAAACAGGTGCTTTTAATATCTAACCGATTTCATTTTCCTTCACTCCAGTGAATTAACATTGAAAACCACTTATTCTCTTCACAATGATAAAAGCCCACAATACTGAAAGGGGCATAACCATATCTGATCTGATAAGTCGATAGGGTAGGACGGATGAGTATTCATCACACATCCAGATGGATATGTTCGGTCAAACTTGTTCATTTCTATCATCGTCATGACAAGCAATACAACTCTGAATGAGTTCGGAAAAGACCGGATTTTGACTTTAAAACACACAATGTTGAGCTCATGAGAGGTCAATAAACAAAAACTCTGGAAATCAAGTTGCACTGTACTTGATTTTCTAAAAGACCTTAGTTTGTGGACGAATGAAAACGAATATGAACGACCGTTACGTTTATTTAACCTAGGCAGTCACGGTGTATGCCAGTCAATGTGTAATACGGCGATTTCGATCGATACGACACACTTTTGCACTTCGTTTCAAGAGGAAACATTTCGGAGGATTGTACTGCTATCTCTGATATGTTTATGGTAGGATGAAGCAGTGATTGTTTATTCACTCACAGTTGAAATTCATGTAGCTTAAATTGAGCAGGGCCTATTTCCGCATGGGGGTCAACAAACAGAATTCCAACACATCAATTTATTGTAAGAGATGCCATTTTCATTTACAGAAGCCCTTCTTCAGCACGTCATTGCCAACAGACTGTGTCCAAGATTTTGAAAATGTCGCCTCTACTTTATGATTAAAGTGGGTGGCAGTAGTCAGTCTTGATCTAAATCTGGTTGAAAATCCCCCAAGGCATATTACGGGATATTTCATAAATCTTGAAACAGGAGAATATTTCTACTGAAAGTTAATTTTTCTCTGTGTTACTGACATACGTCAGATGAATAGCAACCACTAAAACAACGCGTCCATCCGAAAGTTCCAATTGACTATTATACGGTGTGTTAGTGCATGTCCGAAAACTGTTCACATTATGGTGTGTTAGTAGTGTAGTGATGATGAGTAATCGTAGTATACTACCAACACGGCTGCTATTCAGTAGTCGGACCAGAGTGTATATTTTGACATCGAAGTATTCGCAGGAAATATACAAGAAGAAACATCGGAGGGCAGCATGGCATGAAATGTTCTTTACTACATGAAGGAACTGAGCATTGACGTCTGTGACAATCGAGACGGTCTGGGCCGAGTTCCGTATACAGATGAGTATTTATGTTTGTGGTCCTGTTCAAGCGCTTAACCCATGTGTTGCTTTCTCGAATAAATAACCCT